>CM062833.1:20924133-21022878 GCA_031772345.1 Himalopsyche anomala | reverse complement strand
TTGCGACGATCGTTTCCAATGCGAAAAGATCGGGGCGTCGATTTTGCGACGATTGGTTGGTGTCATATTACGTGGCCTAATAAACGTATATTTATGCGGATATCATTCAATATTTTTGTTGAATATATGACTAATGATTATTAAATACATGAATTAACTTATTTTGACAGTTTTTTTTACTTAAATTACATTTTTTTAATGATTATAAAAAGACATTTTTTTTATAAAAAAAAAATATCCATTTTTTTTCACTTCAACTTTTTAAATTAAACAAACATTTTCTTGATGAGCTATTTTTTAAACATATGTATAGTTTTTGAAAGGATCTTCTTTTTTTACATAATACATGTGGAAAATTGACAATCGGTTTTAATTCCTGCTGTATTGCTTGAACTGGCCGCAATCAAAATATTTTTTGAAGAGCTGCGCGAGTAAAATAAATGCATTTTGCAACTATAAAAACATCAGGTTGAATGTAATATAAAACAAAATATACGCTGGTGAGTTCTTAAAAAATATTTTATCGACATGTATTTCTCAATAGCATTTATTATCGGACGTGGAAAGTAGTGTGATTGATTTCATACGACGATAGTCAATATGTATGCATAGAGTCGCAATGTATTTTTACTGCTATTTTTTTTTGAAATCCATGTCCGCTCCCAATAGGAGCGAACCCAATGTGGAGCATATGGCCTCTTTATGAAGGTATTTCAACATCACTTTTTCTACGAAAACTAATTGTTATTCAGTCGCTTAACCTCTCTTTTCCTAAGAGAATAGTAAGGAAGGAAGGATAAAACTAGAGCAGGACTAGTATTTAGCTAATAGCTCTCACTACACCCAGTTATTGAAGGATCGGAAGGGTGAGAAAGAATTTGTAGACATCACAAACAAATCGATCGAAAAAATGCTGTTTGTACATGGACTCGAGCTCGTGAGATACGGCGTGGAAGCCAACAACGCTTACCACTGCGCCATAGAACTCGACAAAACTGCAATACTTCTAGGTTAATTTATTAAAAAAAAAATACGGTTGTGATTCGGTTCTGTAGTGCAGTGGTCAACGTTATTGACTTCCGATACGGTTGGTTCGAATCATATTTCAAACAATTTATCAATTTCGGTTCTAAGGCAAGGATGTTTGTGATGTCTGAAGATTCCTTCCAATTATAAAATTACAAGGCGTAGTGAGAGTAATAAGCTGACCATGATTATTGTCTCAACCCTATTCTTTCCATTCTTTTTTTCTTCGAAAAAGATTGCTTGAGTATCTAAGTAACAGGCAGTTCTCGTAGAAAAACAATGTTGTGAGCTGACGTGAATAAAAATAAAAGATTTTTAGCTGTATCTAACAACGTCTCAAAAAAAGTATTGGCGGCTTCCCTAACCTTCATTATATGGATAAATAAAAAGAAATAAGTATATATAAATATATGAAAAATCAAGTTACAATATGTATGTATACGTTAAGCCAGGCCTGGTCAACCAAATTGCCTCCGGGCTGCATTTACGATCTTAAATTTTCCTAAGGGCCGCACATACATACAAACATTATACAATACATTTTTTTTATTACAACGAATTTTATTACAACTATTGATATATTTGTAAGTAAAATAGATAATTTGAATGTAGAGGTAATTTGAAAGCATTCAATCAGGGCAATTATGAAAAAAAAACAATACTACAACTAGATGGGAAAAAACACGCATTGAGCCAACAAAAAAATCTGACACATCAAAAGAATTTGCATTTCATGTTTTCCTCGTAATTTTAAAAATACGATATTGGCTTAGTACTAGTTTGAAAATCGCTGGTGCAAAGTGTATATATGATAATTTCGGCTAAGCAAGCACCTAATACAATGACCCATAAAAAGACACATATAAAGATTCATTCAAGAATTTATCCGAGGACATGCAGAACAGAATTATGTATTTCATAAAATTTACATGGCTCGAAATAATGGGGATTCAGTTCTCAGTAAAAGTGTTTTATTTTCGTAAAATCACTGCTTGAAATCTGGATATTTCATATGTGGAGAGTTTAACTTGTGTTTTCGTCGATCGTGAAATTTAGACGTTTCATATTTTGAAAGTTTTTTCTATAATAAATATATAATAATACCCATAATGCCAAATCATTCTTCTGGTTGAAGAAATTCAAACAGCGACGTCATACAGTCGAAAAGACGCAGAGAACTACAATTGTGAAACAGATTTTAGTGAAAATTAAAAAAAAATTAACGACACTTCACCCTTGCCCATTCTATCAAACGAGTTATTATGACTCATTTCTTACCATTTTCTCACCATTTCTTACATCAATCTTTTTTTAATGCTCAATTGTTGAACATGATAACCACTGAAATAAATAAGTATGCTAATTAGATACTAGAATACATTCAAATAAGATGAAATAATGAATACCCGATTTTTTTTTGGATATCAAATTTATGGAGCTTCAAGTACCAGGACGCGCCAGCGTCAAGGTTCTTCCAGTCTCCTTCATCGATAAAGATTTTGAAAAAATGTAAACTGCATCCCCTTACCATCGTTTGCAGACGGAAGGGCGCGATCACTACAGATATAAGAAGTTCACAGGAACTCCATGTGCATTATTTTGCAAATCACATTCCATATGCTTCCTCCATACTATATCCGTACATGTACACACACATGCGCATACATACTTACACACATACAGTACACAAAAAAAAAATAAACAAAGAGAGTCATTTTAAGTTCGTTCTAAAATTGACAATTTTAATTGCATTACAAATCAAAGCGTTTATAGAAGTTCTTTTGAAAATGGGCATAATATATTATCTTTTGGACTAAAAGTACCCTGGCTTAGAAAAATGTTTGCTATGGATCATTTCATGTTAATTTCAAGTTTTTTCCACTTAGGGAATAGTAGAAATCTATTTCTACCAGGAAATCTTAAATATGACCCCTGTGGAAAATTTGCGTCTCACGTTGATCACGCCAATCAAGTGTTTATTTATTACTATACCCCACACCAGCATTGGTGGAAACAAAGAGCCACACGATGTTATCATAGTATTTAAAAAATATTAAAAAACACCACAGATGGAAGATAAAATTTAAGATGTTGTGCGGACTCTGTTGCGAACTATTATTTGAGATTTTTTTTGCTGTAGTATGAAAATTAATTCATTTACAAGTGGAGAAAATAAAAAGTCTTTCATATTCAGTTGCGCTAATGCTAGGTAAGAGATACCATGCGGTGTGTGATAAGTTTTTCACCAGCATATCTTTAGCAAACAATCTTACATAACAAGAAACGTATTTGACAGGTGGTGCGTGTCGTAAAAAAGAAAACATATTACCGAAAAAAAATTCGAACATAAATAAGCAATTGGAGAAACAAAATATTTTTTTAAAAAATCCGTAGATAATTTGTGGATACCGGGAGAAGAAATCGCAGAAAATAATAAAAATAATATAGAAAATAAATGACAAACATTAGCTGAATAATAACGTTTATACTCTATAAGAAAAATTACGAAGGGAATAAAAGACTCGTACGCTTATAATTTATTTACTCAATAATTAAATTTATAGAAAACGAATAGATCTCAAAACAAGCATAGATTGTCTAAAAACCACCATTCTTAGTAAACTTGTGAATAGACTGCCGCAAAATAAAATTTTAAAGTGCACAGTGTGTAATAAAGAAGGGCTGAGGAGTTGGAGGCAGGAGTCACGACTCCTGCCTCGGAAAATCTTAAGACTCCGACCCATTTAAAATATATATATATATATTTAATAAGATGTATTTAAACCACACGAGTCCATAGTGCTTTAACAGCATTCTAGGCTGACTAAAGATGATTTGATAATATATATATCTTGATGGCTTAGTTTCATAAAAAGATAAGTCAAAAATTTGATGTTTTGGGTTATATTACCCATTATATTCGATTAAATTTCTTTTATAAATTCACAAAAGAACAACTAGAAAAAAATATTAATTTTCTCTCGGTAGGCAGAAGTTTGCATAATAGAAATAAAGAAATACAAACAATATATCGGTTACATATATATATGATTCGAAATATCATTTTATGGTTTTGTCAAAGTTTCAATAAATTTGAATTGAATTGAGATAAATAACAAAATGATTCACTAAAGATATGAGACAAACAATAAATATCACTTTTCTACAACTCAGTTTAGATGATCACTTTTAGGGTGTTCACTGTCAATACTTGGTGGAAAGGCATTATATTAGTAAAAACACAATATTCCTTTGTACTTCATTCCACTTTATTGTGTTTTTACTAATATCAGTTTAGATGTGTTAAGACATTGGTCAGCCAGCCATATCACAAAGCTAACAATTTTTAGTTATAGCAGTATGGAACTAAGATATAATATATGTAAAAATCAATTCAGGTCGGAGTCTTGGTCGTTTTCAATTTAAAACCGGAGTAGAAGTCATTTTTATCGGACTTTAGAGCCATGTAATAAAAGCATTAAAAGGATGGCAAAACGAATCGGTAAGCTGCCAATACGCTACCAAAAGGTTCGGCTAATCACACACGTATTCCCGGTGTTCTGGTCAGTAGGCGGATTTTTTTTATCAATCTTTTACTTACAATTTTACACAATATATATAAAAACAATTAATTTTCGCTATACTTAAATTATGTAGCGATACGCAATATACCGTAAAATAGTTAATATCTAGCTGAAAAATGAAATTACTTACCTCAGATTGCAAGAGTGAAGAGTTATAAGATTGACGCAGAAATAGGTACTATTCATTTCAATCAAACTTTATACTGAAACAGTTGTAAATAATATATGGGTCATAAATTGCAGTTAAGTACTGATTGAGCCAGAAAATATTGTTTTTTATAATTTAACAAAAGGCTCGCTGACCCAACTTAAAATTATCAAAGGGCTCGCCCGGGGCCCTGCGAGTCCCCTCCAGCCCACCCCTGGTGAAATTGTCAAAGCATATTTCTATAAAGATTGATAAAGGTTTCCATCCGATTTACGTTGAGGACAATAAATGAAACATGTTTGTGTTTTTTGTTTCGAAATAAAATAATCTTTTAAGAAAAAAAACGTAATAGTTTTTTAGTGATATGATAATAGTCCAATTATTTTTTAAGTGATTTTACATAATGATAATAGATTATGTTTTGTAAAATAATCATAAAATAAGTTATAGTTTGTAATGTTATCAGTAACATATGAATTATGATGTAACTTAAGACAAAAACGTAAAACGTAATATAATCCTACATGAAGCCCATTCCTTTTTATGATTGATTTATTATAAGGAGTATGGGATCAAATACGCCCAAATTCAGTTGAGGAAAAAATGTCATATTGCTATAATATTGGAGTACTGATTCAAAATAACAGAATTCAATTTTTAATGTCGCTAAAATCCTTTTAATTTAAAAACAATTAAGGGTTAAAATATGATCTAATAATCAAAACTGTCTTCATTTTTTATAAGAAAAGTGTGTTTTTCTCTGTTCAGGATAAAGTGGATCTGATCATTTTCGGTCCAAAACTCCTCGCGATTTTTTTATTATGATACTAACGACAATCCATAGTATTGATTAGCATAATTGGTAAATACATTTTATTCTCTTATACAACATATATTTGAAGTGAAAGTCGAATTTTAAGTATGAGAAAAACGTTTTTTTGATTATATCGCTTATTATTATTTATAATAAGTCAGATAATTATTCAATTTACTATAAAATCGCATAGATAATATTGATCTTAGCACATTATAAAAAAAAATGTTAAAATATATTAAAATATTTGAGATTTACGATAGTTTTCCCAAAACACTGGAAAATTCCCATTTTCTTACCCGTCTTTTTCGCACATACACACGAAATATCGCCCGTATGCAAAGGGTTAATAGACCTATTGAAAAATAAATTATTTTTTTTGAGATACCCTAGTCTATAGTAATACAACAGAATATGATTTCAAATTTGAATCGTTAAGATTGCATATTTTCATGCGCTTTGTCGCTAATAAACTGGCTTCGCCTTTAGAGATCTTCAAGCATTCGAGTTCACATGAAATTCAAGTTCAAGTTCAAGTTTACAGAAAATTTGAACGATTCTAATTTGATACTGTTCCTTCAAGCACCTTCAGTAGAAATCCTGAAAATTGATTTATTATAACACATTAGAGGTCTGCACGGGACCCTAACCAGCCCAACCCGGGTTCGGACGGTAAGCGCAACTGAGATTTGGGCTCGGGCCGGGCCCGGGAAGGAATTTATTTCAGACAGTGTTCGTGTCATCAATCAGCCATGATGATTTAAACTATTACTAGTTCTATACAGAATCATAAATTGTTGTAAATTTGTAAAAAACTGTTTTTTTTTCAGGCTGAGGAGTATAAATCCGGGCTTCGGATCGGGTTCGGGTAACAAGTGTGGTATTAGACTGTGGCTGGGTCGGGCCTGAGTCTTTCAGGCTCGGACCGGGTAATTTTGTAAAATTTTGGCCCATGCAGACCTCTATAACACATAAACCTTCTTCTTTTAGGACAAATACTTACCCCAAGTTACCTGATCGCTTCAGGGTGCGGAGTCCAGAATCACCAGTTCAAGCATCGAATATGTCTCCGACGCTTATCAGCCTGTCGCAAGGAGGCGGATCCGTTCAGGCCGGCCATTCTCAGCAGCGGGGATCCGTCTCATCCAATCAGGGGCCGGACGACACGAGGCAGTCGGCCAATCCCAAGGAAGAGGAAGTCATATTTTTCTGACGTTCGTCTTTTAAAGCTTTTTTTAGTGATTTGATTAAAACAAAGGTGTAAATTATTTGATTATTTTTTTGTCTATTTGTATAAGGAATGATACTCGTTTCGAGTTTTTTACGACTTAATTTAACTGTGGATTTTTTAAGACACGGTTATTTCAATTACTTATCTATTTATTTTGTATACTTGACTAGTAATTTTACTACATATTCTAATAAGTGGAACTTTATTAATAATTGTAGAAATATTAGTCCACTATATTTTTATTAATACATCTTTGAATCATTCTTTTCTTTTCCAATGTTTACTCTCTTTTTAAGAAATTGTCCCTTAACAAGAAATCAACGTAATTTAAATAATTATCGCCAACACATTTGGCTCTTATGCAATAATATAACAAAACCGTGTTTTGCATTATAAAAAGCTGGTTCAAAATTTTTTCTCCTCTTTTACTTATATTGTATATATCGTAATTCTCATCTTGTTTTTTCTTATGCGTATTTGTTGTCGCAATCTTTGAAATATTAAATGGCAGTGAAATATACTCGGCGCAGACAACTAATGAATTTGATAACGGTTCATATTACATAGCAGCGGTGTCCGAGACGTCGACCCCGTAGCCATTCCAAGTCGCCCGCTCGATGCTTTGAAACATGAATTGAGTGCGTCTTTTATTATCTATCCCTTTTTGTTTCTCTTTCATACAAATTATTTTGCGCTTTGATTTACTACACTTTTTATAAAAACTTAGTAGATCTCTACCTCTGATTTTTGCTGCCATTTCTTATTTGTTATATTATGACAAAATCCACGCATATTCATTTCATATACATTTACACGTAAACTCGTCATATAACTTATCCTATGCAAGGTAATAAAGTCAATCCTAGTGACTAATATTAATTTTTGATAATTATTTCAAAGAATTGTAAAACAATTTTCAGGGTTAATATATAAATTTTAAAACTGCATTTTTAAATCTAAATATTTTAGTATTACTATTATTGTACTTAATATCTTTTTATCGTTTTTTTTTAGCTAGCGTTACTAATCCTATTCACCTTAATGTTGATGTGTCTTATTGTGTTGGCACAAAGCAATCTAGACAGAAATTCATATTTTTTTACATTCTACAAGAAATTACGACAAAAGTATTTTAATAAATATCTACTTCAGTTTTTATGCAATCTTTTTTCCGATAACCTTTTGGGTGGAATTATATTGTATGTTAAATTCTTACGCTTCTACACTATCAATACAAAATACATACGACATTGAAGTAAACCATCGATGTTAAAAAAATGTATTTTAATATAATTCCAGAATATTTTCATATCTTCCGATTGTGTCACATTCAAAACTGACAGATGTTTCCCTTTTGCCGAAGAATATCCATCAAAAATATATTTATTTGATTTGTTATTGTTTTTAATATTGTTCAGCATGAAAACTCTTCTCCGTCATACTCTATTAAGTGCCCTGCTTCGCTAATTTGACATCCAAAGTTCTCGGAGATCCTTTTCCAATCAGAGGTGCGGTCGTACATGGGGATTGAAGAATGTTTACTGTTTTGCAGTACATAGTCTTCAATCAAAACTGAAGCTTCTCCGTGATAACATTGCAGCCATTGCACCGTTATTCTCGTCGCGTATACTATAATATTTAATGACTTTAAAAAAAACACATTAAAATCTGTTTAATTTCCCGTGTATCTATTTTTATTGTGACCGAAGACCATCCCCAGTTGAACTAATCATAGCTTTCATATCTGTATATTTGAATGTAGATTTGGTTCACATTTCGGAATCTGTTAAAAGTTTAATGTCCAGACAACCTCACGACATAATATATCACCCGTGCTTTAACAGACGTCACTATGTGCAGAAATGTAATTTTGAAATATTTTGATTCAAAATTTACAGTTCAAATCATTACTCTCTATAACGTTGCTTTGCTTTTCGCTGAGCTTTTTAATCTATTCCTGTCTTTAAACTTAAAGGAAATAATACTCTACTTGAAACATGGAACCATATAATTCATCAACAGTTTCATATCAGAGAGAATTTTCAATTTCTCTTAAGAATTAAGAAACAAATCTCTTAGCACCACTTAAAATTTAAAGCGAAAACAAAATTTTGAAACTTTTGAAAGAAACTTCAGTGTTTCTTTAATAATTCAATCCTTCTTTGTATACCTAAATAGCTTTTTCATTGACATTAATTCAAAACTGCACCAAATAACAGTTTCTGCTTGTGTGACAATACTCAGTTCCTTTGACAATACGCAACCGGTGACTGTCGTAATAGAAATTATTTAATGATATTTATAATCGGTCGCATCTTTCAGATATCAATTGCATACTGAAATCTTGTCTTAAGTCTTTCGATGAGCTTCATTATCTACTTCAATTGAGTTTACGTTCGGTAAAAAAATTAAATAAACAAATCGGTGATACTTAATGATGTGATACAAAGTCCTAGACTTTTGTTGCTTAACTATACAATATTATATTGTTAAAGAGAAAAATTATTTATTTACTACTAAATATACAGTAGAGTTTCCCTCGTATTGTCCGTAGATATTCCACATAAAAAGATTTTTAAGGCATCACTCGTATTAATACTGGCAAAAGTCATTTTATGTAATTGTTAGAATATAGCATCGACGGTGCTAAAAATAGCATTACTGAGGTGCAGATATTTGATATTTTTCTCTAAATACTTTAAAGTAATAAAGAATCAGTTGGCTTTACAATGTTAGAGCTTACTGAACAAATAAAACACCCTTTTTTACTAATTCCTAATTTTTTAATAAAGATATGATCGGTTTCACTCATGAGCATTGTCGACTAGAAGTAACTCACTAAAAGTAAGATAGCATCAGAGGATGTTGCTACGAAACGAATCAAATAACCCTCTGTTATATTAATAACATTATGCAATTTCTGCCAACTCTCCCAGAGACCCTTACTTTCGCTCGCCTCTTATTCTGGCATTTATGCATTCATTTTAATTAAAGAATTGAAGTAAAAATGTTGCAAAAGCAAAGTAATAGCTTACAGATAGTATGACCCAATGAAATGAAAATAGCAACACGCAACAACTTAAAAAATTAAATAGCTACTTTTATTGTGATGTGTAAATATCACTAAAGATGTGTATATATACTAAAACACTGAATCATTTCCATGCTAAAAAGAGTAAAATATCAAATCGCTTAACCTCAGTCAATATCTTTTTGTTAATTTCAAATTGAACACGTTTTTAAATGTATCATTATAATACCGTTTGTACTCATGGTTTGAACGGAAACCAAATCTTCACTGTACATTTGTTTACTGAGATTTTATGGATTATAGATTTTTTATAGAAAATATTTCTAATTTTATTGAACACTTTTAATGAAATTGGGTTTATTGCTAGATTATTTCTGTATGATGGAATAGACTGATATTTATTGTAAACATTTATAGACATCGACATTTTAAATAATTTTTCCCGATTATTAAAAGCGTGCATTTATTAGACAAAAATTATTTTTGTTAACAAAATGAGTAATAAAATATTACTCATTTTGGTTTCTTTCACTTCATGGTCAAATCAAATACAGACAATACTTTAATTATCCAATCTGAGGAACCTACATCTAGTCTGTTACGTAGACATTTGATACCATTATGCATAATATCAAAAGACCGATAAGGAAATAAAATTATCTAGTAGAAAATTATGTAACCGTTTTAATCCCAGTTTTTAAATGGAACTCACTATATTTTATAAATTAAACCAGTTTATTTTGCGTTATTCAAATATTTGTAGTGATAAAATGTTCATGTTTTACTTAAAAAAGGTTTATCAGTTGAAAAAAACGGTAACGTGAATTTAAAAACAGATCATTGGATTTACTGATTTAATCACCTTATTTTTTTACTGTACCAACAGGCCACGTAAGTTGAATTCACTGTGTGTTTAAATTGTAGTTATTTGTAATAATTATCTCCTCGATCCCTTTTTCTAATAAATAGCATTTTAAATTTTATCGTTGCCAAATTGTTAGTAGAAAAATAATCTATGAAAACAAACGGAATTGAAAATTAGGACCCTTTGATCAGAAATTTATTATTATTGTAATTATTGTTAAATAAGAAATTGTTTCTGGTGACCCTGTAAATATTTTGCATGGATTTATGAGAACTGGTGATATGCATGTTTCAATATCGTCAACGTGCAAAATTTTAGCAACCATTTTCCTAATGTGTGGTTATGAAAAAATGATGCGGCCAAATAAATCTTTGGATATCTTACGTTTTATATATTCTATTGAAACATTTTATAATATATTTATAACGAAGAATTTATCAGTGAATGATTTATCAATATATATATTACCACGGAATATTTATGAAATTATCATGATTTTAGAAACTATGACAGGATTGTGCGCATTGGGATAATGAATTTCAAGGTGCAAACTAGATTTTCACATTCAGCGTTTAATATCATTAACCTTTTTTAACAATGTATGGTCCCGTTCGGGATCTTAATTTTATCTTCAAGAAGGCAAAAAACGTCTGTTGAGTTCACTTAATTCAATTGAATGTAACGAAACCAGCCAGAACCTCAGACAAGCCAGAATTCTCATTATTTGTGATTGAATTATGTATGCAATACACTTTGCAGAAACAAAAAATGAATTAAAAACTGTTAGATAATTCTTTTAAAAGAGCGGGCTAACAGAAAATATTATTTAATTTATATACATACACTTATATCACTTCTGAATTAATGAATTCTGAATTGTTTCTTTTTTATTGAGTGGGAATTTATCATTATATAAATTTACTTAACAATAATTCCAGTTCACCCCTGTTGTAACATTTTCCCAATGATTTTGTTTTTTTATATTACGTATTATAGAATCAGAAACAGTGAAAAAGTTTCCATTTGCCATTGGTTAATTTAAAAAACATTCCTTGGTATTTATTATACACAATAGAACCTTGATTATCCATACTCATTAGTACTATTGTTATTTCATATAATTGAACATCTGGATAGTCTATATCAGTTCAAAATGTCAAAACATCCACTTTGCTTAACACATTAATGATGCTTAATACTTTTAGCACAAGTGTGCCGATCGAATGATAGATTGGCGCTCTGGGGCTTAAAAGGTTAATAAGAATAAGTCTTGTAGTTATTCTAACATATATTCTATATATATACTGCAAAGTGAACAGATGTAATGAATTAATTTACTGTACACAATTATAAAATATCAATAAGAATAATTGGCGTTCTAATCGGTTAATCAAGGTTCCGCTGCACTGATAAAATCCTGTTATATCTTTATAAACACTATTAATAAAAATTTACGTGGTTGTTTTATTTAATAATATAATGAACGGAGATTTAATAATTCAACGAAAAATAACTTATTAGTGAGCCTTTTAGAAGGAAGATTGCATTCCGTGTTGTTGTCGTTCTGGCGAAATTATATTTTGAATCCTCCGTCTCGTATTTATATAATCTAACTTTTTATTGTATTTACATTTATATTATAGCTGTATTTTTTTATACCTTCATTGATCTCTTCGCAGAATTTATTTATGAATCTTTGCATGTAAAACGTATTTTTACTGTGTGATAAAAACAATAATGTTCAATGTTACGACTAAAGGTTGAATTATCCTAAGCAAAGTTACTTACACGTAATTATTTCTACACTGTAAAGCAAAATATATGATACAAAGCAATTTATAGATCCATCTCAGTTGTGTTTCAAATGAGGTTACCTTTTCTGTAACAACTAGGGTTCAACAAATATATAAAGACTTCTCGGTAAATATTTTATTTAAATAATTCCATCACTTTATAATTTATTAGGTTTTTCAAAGCGGTAGGTAAAACAGATACCTGGGAATGTAATAACGTAAAAGACATGCGACATCTACCAAGCAAATTACCAATATATAATATTTCAACATGTATAAATTTGTTCCCTTTTTGAGATTACATTTATTTTATTGGAAAAGATTTCGATTGAAACTTAATAGTGCGACCGTGTCACGCACACGCCGACATATTTATTTCTGAAAGCCCAGTTCTGTATATCTCTGAATGGAACCAAGAGAAAAAGTGATAAATTCGGTTTTTTCTTGATTGTTATTGTGTAATTGAAGGTGGCTATAAAATCAGCATCCACATACGCATAACATGTGTCTTAATGTTTCACAAATTTCATTATTTAAAAATTTACATTGCATCCAATATACTTTTTAATCACATAACGAGTAAAGTCTTACTTCACTATGTCAGATGCTCTCTTTTACTGAACATTTTTATATACCTGCTTTACCTATTGTTGATATACATGTAAAACACCACACATCTGTAGAACGTAAACAAAACCTTTTTCAAATCTGTATCCCCTCGCTAGCATATTGTCAAATATGATTGTTGAGTCCTAGTCATAGCTAATAAGAAGGCCGCAACAGAAATGCCGGATTCTCTTTTTCATATTCTTTAGATATCTATGGTCACAGTCATCTGAATACGGAACATACTCTCAAAATATAAATTGTCAGCAGAGATGAAACGCTTCTCACAGAAACAAGAAAATTATTTCAATATCTGAGAGGCTCGGAACTAAAAGATTTTTAAACTATCGTAGTATACTTAAACAGAATGAGAGAGACCTATTTAATTCAGAAATCTTTGGGGCGGTGTCACTTTTCTACCGGCAATCTCAATCTTCTACATCCTCGTTGCGACCTTTTATTCAGCCATATAATAATCACATCATCGAATAATGGTTAAATCATTCAAGCTTCATTTCACGTGTTCAATTGAGGCATTGATCTAATGAAAATATATGTTTATATAGAAGTACTTGAGAAATACCAAAATAATTTTCATTCTTGTAACTTTTTTTTTTTTAATTATGCTATGAAATGCCTCAAGCTTACATTTCAACCTTTCTTTTGGATATGAAATTAAAATCGATAACTCTTTGTATCTGGAATTTAAATTTGCGGTGTCAAAAATTATATGAGTGAATTTCCATTAAGTAACATCTGAATAAAATACTTTCTAACATTTATCCTACTATGAAGACCAAAATGAGAAGTTGTATCATTTTTTTTTTCAAATATCCAAAAATTATATTTTATTTGAGATTTATACACGTAATTGACATGTAACTAATATCCTTCTAAAATGTTGAAATCTGTGTGTTTGATGAATTTAAATCTGAAAACAATCTTATTCTTCTCATCAAACACCATTATTCTATGATGTGCTTGAGAATACTAATATTTTGACATGACTTGTGAGATAGGGTGTTATTTTCATGAAATACTATTCTATTATTTCAGATCAACAATAATCCTTAAACTATTGATGTTAAGGTAGCTGAATAGAAATGATGTTGTTACGTATATTCATATATAGGTATTTTTACATAATATAAGAAAATTAAGGCACTTGTTACAATAATTACCATTAGATGTTGTTATTTATAACTATATGTAAAGATTAAAAAAAGTTTTATTTGTCTCGGTGAACGTTGATCAAAATTGCTGCAATATATATTATAGAGTAATTATAGAAAAAAAATCCATGCTCATTTCGGTGGACGCATAAAATTATAATGAAAAATAAATTATTTAAAAAATTTAAGTATATTTATCTCAGAAAAGTTTTATTGTACATATGCAACATTGAAGTATTAAATCTACTTTTGAAATTTTTGAAATCACGCCTACAGCACGCTAATATAAATATTGATGCAAGAGCTATTTACACCCGCTTCCATATTTTCTGAAGGTCATTTCTGTCTCCTTCGCTTCAGTTGTAGACGAGTCTTTCAACCTATTCCTCATTGCACCTTATATTTACCAAAAATAATACATTGTCTAAATTTTCCTCAAGCTCATCGCATCCTGCATTATGTATAAATTTCTATCAAAGAAACGAAACTTGAGATTGTTAAAAACTGCAGTTTTTCTGGTTTCTTTTATAACATTTTGATTAAAAAATAATAATAATATTTTGAAACACTGACTTGTTAACGCAGACGAAAATCAAACAATTCGGACATAGAAATTAAAGCTTGACGAATTCAAATCACATGCAGCCTTTAAATTCCGCTTCAATAATATATATTATACATTTTGAAAAACTACTTCAATTGTGATCGGTAACTGTGACAGCGTAATTATTTCAACATCGCTAGTTATGAATATACAATATTATAGAATATTTTTGCAAAGTGTAGAACGAATCGAGTATTTATCGGAAGAAATCTCTGATCTACCGGAAATGCAATTTTTGGCGAGTCTCGGAGCTTATTACATATTACTGTTAATACTTACGCGTAGATTTCTTTTATTTTGCTAATTTCATAATGAATTATAAAGAATAACACGGGTACTATTTTGCCTGAATTTTTCTAATATTTGATGCGCGGTGCCTTCGACAGTGAGTTGGTTTTAAATACAGCTTTTAATATATATATAATTAAAATATAAATACTACTTAATTATTTTTACAGCACAGTGTATTGAATCGTTTTCATAAAATTGAAAACTATTTATCATATAAATGTTAACTAATTTAAAGTAGACACGAAAGAACATCCATAGTAAAATATTCCTCCCGAATACACAATAATAGATTTACTTAAATTATAGAATTCTAAATTTCATTATTCAAATAACCTCTAACATTTGTCTTTTGTTTTCAATTACTCTTGTAAGTCATATGTAAAATGAGTAAGTATTTATTTATCTTTAAAAGATTAAAAAATCAAACTTTCTGTATATATATATATATATATTTTTTGTATGTACTATATCAGGCTTTGGCGAAGTAAGTTATCTAAAATCAGTAGGCCATAAACTAATCAGTAGGCTGAGAATTCAAGTGAACAATAATGTCTACCATTAAAAAAAATGTTTATTATATGGTCTTATATATTTTTTTGTATCATTAAGCACAGTTATGCCTAAAGTTTCTGATGAATTTGAGTGTGATGTATTCTGGTGGTATTACCGACAGTTATGGTAACTATTTTAGAGAGTTTATTAAATTATATTTTATTTATCATTAATATTTCAATTATTTCTGATTGCTCTAAAAATTGATTTAATTCTTTTTAATCACAAAAAATATTACTACCTGAAAGTGACAGTGAGATCAATTGAAAAGTGAGTTGCAGAACTATTTTAATTTAATAATATAATACTTTTATTAAATAAAAGTGTTACATAATTAAATTTTAGTCTTTTGCTGCTTATAATAGAGGATAAAAATATATTTGTTCGTGTCTGGTTACTTACTCCACTTATCTTCTTGACGCTTTAATTTTTTAATATCTCAGTGTTTCAGTGTAGGTTTAACTTTTAGCAATCGGTTGACATACTTATCCCAAAAATATCATTTTATCTCACTGTTGCTTTCAGGTGGCGGTGTAGAATCAAATTCAAAATAAACTCAAAACTGTGCTTCAAATTCTAGTACTTACTATAAATAAATGACTTGGTCTGTTATCTAAAAAGTATCAATAAAAACATTTTCCGAAATATTCTGATCCTAAAAATAAATTCTTAAACACAGCCAAGACCGACCCTTCTACACTATTATTTAATATAGTATGTATTCAGATGAAATAATGCTGTAAGTGAAAATTTGAAAATTTATCATGAAATCGACTATATTTGGTCATTGCTATTTTTAATCTCTTCCTTGTTTATATTGCTTCCTAAATATATATATATAATAATTTTATGAACTGATGCATTTATTTCGCAAATTTTATTGAACATGTTTCATCACATTAATTTTTAAGAATATGTTAGTTATGTAATATTAAGAGATATATTTAAAAAAAAAACACCTCTTTGAAAAGAAAACAAAGACAATAGTCAATGTGCGTTCTCATTCATGAAGTATGTATGTAGATGTAGTAAATACTATATGTATCTAAGCTCTAAACTGTTAAATATCTTATAATATACTTCTTTAAAAAAATACAAGTCTTTTATTTTATAACACACCCGTCAGCAAGAAAGAATTAAGGTATTATAACTCCAGCAATAAAAATCAAGGCTCACCGGAGTTGTTTAAATAAGAGGAATATATTAAGGGTCTTTCCTTTTTTTTATTGCATACTGCATATGAAATGTACAAAGTTTATCAAAGTATAAAGGGCTCAGGAGAATTATTTATTTTTGTTATTTCACTGACAGTTAAAAAATTGTGACACGTATCTGATGATAATTCTCAAAGAGGCTAAACACAGCCACAGTTTGTAACACAATCAGTGGAATAACAAAGTTATCAAAATGAATTTCTGCAAAGTTACCACCAAATCCATTGAAAATACATATATTGATAATAACGTAGAGTTTGGGGTTAATATATTTTAATGTCTCGGTAACCGAAATGGGCAAAAAGTGTAAATTTTCTGGGAATTTATTCTAGTGTATATCCTATTGTATTCGAAATGATATTTAAAAAATCAACTAAAACGTTTATTTTTGTTTGTTATAATCAATCGATAAATGCTGGCAATAAAATGACATAAGTCAACAGCGTGGGATGGATTAAAAAAACCTATTCATCAACAGACTTCTATGAAATGTCAACTGTCCGTACACGGCAAAAAGATTCATTGATATCCAAGACAAAATTCCATAATAATTTTTAAATTATTAAAATCTCAATAATATGATAATTATTATATTAATAAAGACTTAAATAATTCTAATTTTACATATCTGTTTTTTGATGATACCAATTTAATATTGGTAGGGCTCAATAGAACAATAAAACAAACTTATAAAAGGGAACATTTTTTTATTCTGTAAGTACAACACCTTCACTACATTTAAGACTTGCATGTCAAAATAATAAAATACCAATCAAATTTTTGTAAAAATCACTCAATACATCACATCATATAAGCAATGGCGATATGTCAGGATTTGCAGCAGTCAGGCTGCAGTAAAAAAAAAAAACATTTTTTTAATGGTCAAATACTATGATGAAAGTTTATTTTATCTATGTCTTTGTAAGATGCGCATAGGAATTTTATTAACACATTTTGAACGGGCTTCATTACTGACAAAGGTTTATGCAATAAAGTGAAAAAAAACAAAATTTATTATAATCACTCGATAGATTATTCAAAATTTTGTATTGTTCAACAGTTAATTATCCTTATTTTGTTTCACAGCTTTTTAGAACATTGTGAAAAATACAATGCAACAAATTTATATAAATGATCATATTGTACAATGTATCCCGTAACAGTTTCACTAACAATGCGCATGAAAATACTTTATTCTTCTATAAAATGCACTACAAGTTTTGAATAAGATTTTTCCCTGTCGCGGTCGTTAAAACTTTGTCTAAAGAGAGTTCTCCTCAAAGACCGTAAGCAAAAGAAAACTTTGGTATTAGATAAACATGTCGTGATTGGTTAAATTATTTCAAGACGATAAGTGATTTGAATTTTTTTTCTAAAACAATCATTCATAGTTTTCGAATATGCATGAGTTTTTATCCTCCAATATGTAGACAATAATCTTCTCTTGTAGTATTTCGAGTTTTCTACAAGGTCACAGGCTTCCATTTAATGTATTTCATCAGTAGTTTGATGTGCGTAAAGGAAATGTGTAATGATTCATTTGATGTGCGGTTTCAATTGCCTTGTCCTACCTTTGTGACAAGTAAATCATAAGTACGTAAATGAAACGAAGGCTAATTTTTTTTAGATATGTGTGTAATTTGAACCCTCTTCAAGGAATTGATATAATATAGTTGTATGAAATAATTGAGCAGATATACAATACCTTACTCGCCCCGAAAATGGAGTTGGCAAAAAAGGTAGTTTACCGCTCAAAATCTGTTAACATAAAAATCAAAGAACCTTCATAACAAAACTAAAACAGTCATTTATACCGGAGGAGCTGCAGCTCTAACGGGCAAGTCGCCGCTGACCATAAGTACATAAAAATTATTAAATAGAACATCACCATTTGAGAAATAATAATATACTACCAACATAAATATATTTACACAAAATCACATAAATGTAAAAATAAAAAATAAAAATACTCCAGCTTACTATATGTATATTACGATACGATATATCAGTTGCTTAGTTATGTAATTAAACTAAGGCAAAAAAGAATGATAAATTGCTGCCAGTTTATAACAAATAATGTACAGAGTGCTTGAACACAAATAAGATGTTATATCTATAAATTTTCTAAAATGGTAGTCAATTATTTCAAATTTGCTGTTGGTTTACAACTGATTCTCTCATTTGAAGCACTCCATTTGATTTTATAAAAGAAAACAATCGATTTTACAAAAATGATTTCAGTCATCAAGTCAAGTCAAAAAAGAGATTTTTTCGAGGCTGTCATAAGTGACATAAATTTTCTTATTTATGCTAAACTATATCATTAGAATTAAAATTTTATTATATCATTTCATCGATTAGATAGTGCCAGTATTTTACAAACTATAATTTTACATTCAATTGGGTTGAAAAAAAGTTGAATGCCACACTTCACCTTTTGGAACTCAAATACTAGATCAAAAAGAGATTGAAACTATGTTGGTTTCTTAAGATGAAACCGGCTATCCAGTGAGCTCAAAAAAAAACATACACGGGTATAGTTTTAATATGGTAGTCGGCCACAGCAATAATTCGATAATCTCTTCACTTACATTCCACCAATAGTTTGTACTTTACAGACAATTTACAAAGACTGCTCTGGCTCCAATCTCATGCTTACAAAGATAAAAATAAATATTTTTACATTCAAGTTTCAATTTCGCCTCTTGGTTGAAATTTTGTTAGACTACTGAATTGTTCAATTTGTGTTTATCTGGAGGAATCGAACATAAAACTTGATGGAAGATATATAGATATCTGTTGTAACCAACGTTCCCTCTAAGCTGCGCAGCAGTTGGGAAGCACCCGGGCACTCATTCCGGGTTGGCGCGCACTTCAAGACAGTTGCTCAGTTAATATTTGATCGGTCCGCGTAGCCTCCATGCAGCCTCCGCCCAGTCTTTGAAATTCCCGCGCAGCTAACCCTTCGGCTAAGAGGGAACGTTGGTCGTAATTGTATATATTGTCGACATAATTATCAATCTACACATTTGGTTAAAAAAAGTTAAGAATGCCGTTCTATAAAGAATTTTTGACGATAGCAATGGATAAAACTACAGGATTGTCTACACAAGCAGTTATAAGAATGTCAGTCGACTTTATACTCCCACCACTTTTGCGAGGTCATCAAAGATGTCTGCTAATTTGGAATACAGCCAGTACTTACGGCGTTAAAGACATGAAAAAATTCTTACTGAGGGGTATTGACCAAATAATGATTACCGCAGGAAGGACTGCTTATCTCTAGACACTTGATATTGCAATAAACAAGCAATTCAAAGACATCTGCGCATGAAAATCAGTTAATACATTGAATTAAATAAATACCACCTAAAATATTATAAAAAAATATTTTAGGCAAGAATATTTGTATGATAGCAATCTGCAAACTGTGCCATAAGCCTTTGTAACTAACACTAATCCAAGACACTGTATTAAATGAATGTTTATATATATTATGTAAAATCCACGTTTAAACTTAGATATTTTTCAAGCCACGCTTGTTGCAACCATTATATGCTTACACAAAGTATTTGTGATATGACAACAAAATGGTTTGGAATATCAACCAGAGTTAAGCAAGGCTCTGTCTTAGTTCTGTTTGTCTTCATTATAATCTTCGACTTCAATGAATACTTGAAGTCAAAGATTATAATGAAGAGAATGAATGAAGTTTTTTCACCAATTTTATCAGGGGGTTTCAAGAGACAATTGGCACACTGCAAAACACCTCATTCGCATTGGTTTAAAAGTTTCGTTAAAATAATTTCAAAGTAAGTACCTAGGCTAGTTTAATCTCATTAATTAAAAAAGAGAGAATTTAGCGTTATATATTATTATTCTGCATTTATAAAACAAAATTTTCCATTTTATTATATAAAAAAATGACAATAAAACAGATTCCATTCTATTAAACTCTACATTCAAATTTGCTAACATCAATTGTATATATCAGACCAACATAAAATAAAGAAATACAGATGGGTTATTACAAAAACAAATAATAAACAAAAAAAGTTTGTAAACACTATTGATATGTAATAAGATGCAATAAATACTATAAAATAGTTTAAATAATTATACGAGGATATGTTACGACAAGATCTGTCTTGTTTAATGATCTTGCGGGACAGAATTTTCAACATCTGTCACCAGACAGACGTGAGCCGAGTCATCGAAGAAACACGTGACAATCAAGCGATTGATGATGCAGGTGAACGGTTCATCCGAATAGCGCTCGCGGATGTAGACAGATCTGGGATCTTCGGAGAGTATTCCGATGATCATGGAGCGGACAAAAGAAGAATCTTGCTAAAAAGTGGAAAGCACACAACGTACATATTACAAACAGCTGTCTTATTAAACCGCTTAACAAAAAAAGTAATCATTAAAAACCGCAATTCAATAACACCTCAATATTAGAATGCAATAACTTTTCTTAACTCGATGGCTGCCACAGACGAGATATCTCTTAAAATTTTTCGTGCTCAACACGCCAGTTACGAGTTAACTCGTCAATAACTAATTAAATTAATAAATACAATTATTTACAGGTAGAAAAGATCACAAATCTATGTTACTGTTAAGAACAGTGTTTGAGCGCTGTTGATATCCGAGTGAGTGACTGGATCTTTGCATATTGCGATGTTGCAACATTCATAACATAAAGTCATGTATATCAATCCTTGTGAAACACTCGAATTCATTGCTATGCGTTAGTATACATATCAAAGTTCTTATGCATTGGGTTAAATGTTTAATTATTATTTTATAAATTATTCCTTATTTCGATAAATTCATTGCATGAAATACATATAAACAAAAGTGTAAATTTGTAATTTCGTTTTATTTATTTTGTTGAATAATTTTACTGTACGAAATTGGCTTCAATCAGGTTAACCAACATTTACTCGGCTACTAGACCAACAAACAATATAACTATTTTTATTTGTCAGACATGTTTATTTCAAGATTAGATACGGTTTACATATTTACATACATGTTAAGCAATCTCTTATTATTTATAATTACTTCATCATTACCGCCTTAGATACCATTTGTAATATTTGTCTTTTGCGATATTTAAACTTACGTCTGCACCGATTAGACGCTCCATTTTCCTTTCACAATCATCAGAAAACTGGACTCCCAATCTGGCAACTGGCGCGTTGGTAATCCAACTTGCGACTCGGACGTTATCTGAATAAGAAAACAATTACATAAGTGAATCTTAAAAAAATTCTGAACATCATCATGCGACATACTTGAATTTGTAACTGAACGAACCGAGCGAAGGAACTGGGGATTGCGGAGAACCACCTTCACTTCCTTCCGGAGCTTCACGCTGAGATGTTGAACGCATGGGAGACCTAGAAATCGGAAAGTTTTAATTCATTTAAATGTGTAGTTATTATTTTTTAATCAATTTTTGCACATTGTTTGCTTGTTTCATACTTCGTTTTTAAAAGAAAGCAATTTTCACAATATTTCACAAAATAACGTCAATTGGCACGTGATAGAAACAACTAATTTAATACAATGCAACAAGTTTAAATACAAGTTCTCAACTATTAAATACATACAGTATCACAGGTTTTCTTTTATGAATTCCCTTACCTGTTATAAGTGTGTCGGTTATGCTCCGATCCTGCCGATATTTCCTGCGACGTGTTGATAAATACATCATCAGAACTTCGGCCATCGAGAACTCGAGACCCACTCGAGTCATGGCCGCTTTGATTTGTCCCACTCACTCCGTCAACTTGATCATTGGAGGACTGCGATGCTTCTCCAACCAACAAACGATCTTGAGAAGGGAGAAAATTGAATTAATCACCTTTGATTTTATTTACAAATTGCCTGAGAATTATGGTTACAAATGCATGAAAAAATAACAATAACAGAGTTTCACACAATTGTAATGCTTGGTAATTTATGGTGAGCTTATGTGATATAACTTTAGCTGATGGGGATTTTTTAATAGAAGTAATATCAATAGTGTGATCCTATCGTTAGTATTCGGTATTATGAACATTATGAGAAAAGTTTCACTATCATTTACTTTCTTATTGTTGTTCTATAATTGTAATTTCATTATATTCGACATTACCTTGAAAATCAAAATCTGTGTCAGATTGGTCTTGTAAGATGGAGTCGCCGTCTTCAGACCTGCCGTCTGACTCCCTGGGCAGTCTCTGCCAATTGAGATCTGAAGAATCGCCGGCGGGGAGTATTCCTCCGTGAGGTATTCTCGTGACAGGGTAAGGAATGTCATACTGCGGAATGTATGGCTTCAGATCGAGCACCGGCGTCTCGTCCACCATGTCCACGCCAGAAAAATAGACGCAGTCGTCTAGAATAATTGTAACATAAATTAGTGTTTACAAAACTGTTTTGTGAATTCAATGTTTCTTTCTCTCTCATAACAGCTTTTAAGCGTTTCTAAGAGAACTGCGAGTAAGACATTTGTTATGTCAAAAATAACAACGTATTCTAGTTCTACAAAATTTTTATTAAGTTTTTAATACTGGACATTAGTTTGAAGTGCTTAGTTTACTTTAGTATCTCCTGTTCTAGTATCTGTTTTCAAATGTCAGTGAACGGTTACCTTAAGGTGACATAACTCGCATTCATAGAGCAACACTTTCAAAATGCATCTATTGAAAAAGTGGCACTCAGTTCCAAGTAATTACGTCATAAAAATTATAAATAAATATAGTCATTTTAAAAAAGTTAGTTTTGTACTTACCCTGGATACTATCAATTTTGACCAGCGACAGCCCTAAAGGACTAGGCCGATGGGGTGATCGAGTGGCGAAAACCCCAGTTTTTATTCCATTCAGTCTGGGAGGAGCCACCTTCGCACGTATGTGTGTACTTTCATTTGCATGGAAATAAAATATGATCCTGAAATGTCAATACGATGATGAGTTCAAATATATACAGTCAAAGGTTAAAATGTCACTTTATTGCAGTGAATTATCAATTTACACATTTTTTTAAGAAAAAAAAAACATCTTACATTTCCCAGAGGTTGGGGTGGGATTTTGTACAAATCTTATTTGTGGTGGACAATAAAAGGAAAAAGTAACTGGGATACAGTATCTGATATCTCATTTTTATCTGAGGTAAATGCAAAACTTATTCGCAAAAAAATTGATAAGATAGAAAAATAATTTTGCACCTTGAACTGCAGCATGCAAGCTCATATTTATTTACTGCCTGAAACGGACTGAAATAACAATACAGTAGTCAAACTGGTTCTGTTGATTGTTTTAGTATCTCAAATATAAAGATGAAATCAATAACTTTTACGGTGTCCACTGTCAATTCTTGGTGGAAAGGCATTATATCAAAAAAATAAATCACTATTTTTTTACTATATATACATTATAATCAGTGGCAGACTAAGTAATTGGGAGGCTCCAAGCACAATATAATTCAAAGAACCTATTTTTCAGTTAACAGGATTCCATGTCAACACACTATAAGCTTTTTTAGACCCCTAAGGTCCTGAGGCCCCAGGCCCGCACCTCGTGCTCTTATGGGGTAATGCACCACTGATTATAATTAAAGATCAGAACCGGTTTCATTAGTCTCAAATATTACAAACTGATGCCGTTGATCGGTAGATAATGCTCTTAATAAGCAAACTGGATTCTAATCTTAAACAAATACATAATGTAATTAGTACCCACCACATATGAGAGAAGTGCTCCAGTCCTTCAAGTGCATGATTCGGATTAGTCAGAAGTCGGTTGTCAAGTCTGATTATGCCTTGAGACTGTGCCAAGATACCGGGCTGGCGAGGCACGCCTCTTTTACTAGAGAAACCTGTCTCTATTCGGCCGATGACATGTATCGGTAAATCGCTCTCAAACGATTGTTCAGAATCTAAGACTCGGCTTGTGTTCGAACCGTTACTGGTGGATGCGGTAGCTGCACAAAAAAATTATGTAACTCATAAAGTTAGTTTTTAGCATTAAATGTTATAGTACTTAACCTTTTGACCGCGGCTCGAATCCAGATCGGTTCATATTGGACTGCTATAGCAGTCAACCGCGGTCTAAAGGTTAATCGTGGAAAAGTAAGAAAACTTAACTTCTTTTTAAGTAGATGTAACAGTAGTCAATAATGTCTGCATATATGATATATGCATACTGTAAATATATAGAGTACTTTAGAATTTCGACTGAATTTGGTTGATGGAATTTCAATTTCAAATTTGAATTGTCTGAATGTTGTACTCTTCCATTAATCTTGTCGTTCCGGCATTAACCTGATTAATGGTAGAGTACAGCATTCAGACAATTCAAATTTGATTTGATTAGATTACTTAGGTAGATATGTTAAAAATAAGAAGATAAATAAAATTCAATAGTTAGTTCTAAATGATAATGATTTAATAACTGTATATGAAATTAGGTTATTTTTTAATACGTTAAATAGTTTTTGTTTGTTTTAAAAAAATCTTTTTCGTCGTGGGTTTATCTGCATAGAATATAACTTTTGTTTCAAATACATAGTTGGGAAGAAGGAGCATCATACACTAGTGTAAATTATTACTTTCAAATACTTATCTAGAAACTATTACTATCGCAGCCAGCAGTATGGCTTCATGATCCTCCAAAAAACTCTTTAGTTAATTTGAAAAGTTGACTGGTTTTATATCTATGATCATTCATTTTTGTTCAGTAATTTGTTAGGAAATGGCTGATATTTTACCAGTATTGATGCATTTACTGCAGGCAAAATTTTTGAGGGCATTTGTAATTTCTTCGACATCTTTTCTGTGAGCATGTTTTAAGGATACCAGCTGTTGTCTGAAAACATTTTCATTTATATCATTGATATGACCACAGATTAGAATTATTAAGTATGTATATATGAAACTGTAAATTAAAACCCCGCAAACCTGAGATTCTTTATTTCGTTCCTAGCCAGTGATAGCTGACTCAAAAGTGAATCAAGTTCTGGACTGTTTTCATTTCCAATTTCCATTTTACTTTCTTTAATATTGGCCAAAATATGTTTAGCTGTCAAACTCAGATTGACAGTTGAAATTAAAAATTCAATGCTCTTTTTGTTTTTAGTGTTGCCATGTCTTATCATAAATTATTGTGTCAAGTCTTCAGTATTTTTTAAGATTTATCAATTTCATATTTTTGTAGCCAAATTAATGTTTATTTATTCATAAAGACTTTTCACTGTGATAATTATTATTTATTTTAAATTTAATCGTATTATTATGAACGTGATTTTATAAAATCTTTCATGGTGGATTTTTTCGCTAATTTTTCCTAGGTAGTTAATTGATTAATTAAAATTAAGCATTCGGTTAACGAAGCATTTAAGGTTAATAATAATTTAGGAATGCAGCTTAAAAACAGTAAAGATAAAATTAACAAGCTTGACAGAAGCGGAATATATAAAATGTCTTGTGGCTCATGTAATTCGATTTACATAAGACAGACAAGTAAAAGCATATCAACAAGAGCTAAAGAACATATAAAAAATTTGAACAATAAAAAATCAGACTCACAATTTGCAAGTAATTTGCGAGTCTTATTGACTAACTTGAAATTAACAGGCATTAACAAAACATTTTAAATGAACAAACCATTACCAATCCATCACCGTTGTTAAAACCCCTATTGTAATTCATAATAAATACCAGTGTAATTTATCCTAATTTACCTTGAAAAATTCCATTTTGCTTATTATTTTTAGAAACACTAGTCATAATTAATAAATTTAATGTAATGTAATTAATAATAAATATCAATTAAATTTATCTTAATTTAAGTTAAAAACCCCAGACTGCTCATCGTTCTTCAAAACACTATAGTCATATTTAATAAGTGTAATATTATAATTGTAATTTGAATTAGGATAACATGATGCATTGTGTATCTTTTTGGAGCCAGTATATATAGCTGAGAAAAATGTTAGTTTAATCATAGTTCTGACGATGGCGAAAGCCGAAATAGCCATCAACTAAAAAATATAAAAAACTGTAGAATTAAATACGTTGCTATTTTTACCCTACAATAGTAAAAGTGATTGATAAACAAAATTAGAGAAAATATTGGGTGCGATATTCACATATTTTGACCAGAGATGGCGCTGGACATCATGGATAATTTTTCTCCCCTCCATGAATTTGACTAACTGCGCTGAAATTGATCAGGGCTGTATATAAAGCATAGGGCCAGATCCAGCCTGCAGGCCAGGGGTTACCCACATATGATTTTAAGCATCATCAATTTAAAAAAAAAGATTCTTAGCATTTTACAAATTTTGTCCTGCATATAGTTGTGAATGTGCTTTTCATATTTATGGAATATATGTACATCATCATGCTTCTATGGTAAAATTTTCATGATGAGAAAAGTGTATATGCTTATTTTGTCATTTATGATGAAAACAAAAAATATATTATTATAAAACACCATTCTAGTCGGATAATTCTTTTTAAAGAAATTTTCCAGGTCTCAAAATTAATAAAAATGACATATTTCTCCAAGTCACACAATGTTAGTACCTACATGGCCATCATCAAATGCTTGCACGAGGGGAGCGAATGCTGCATAATAATCGGTGATATAACCACTGAATGGTTTGGGGTCTCAACCGGGGTCAGACAGGGCTGCATCTTAGCTCCGTTCCTGTTCATTATAATCTTCGACTTCATTCTGAGGAAGTCAATTCCACCTGACCGAGGTGTGACCGTTGCCCCCAATCTAAAGCTATGCGACCTCGAGGAGGCAGACGACGCTGTTATATTTGACAAATCTGTCGAGGGTATTCAAGATACAATGGATAAACTGCAGAGCAACTCGTATCGCATCGGTCTTAAAATCAATGCGAGTAAAACCAATGTACTCTGCAACAGTGCCTGTCCGGACCCACACTACCCTTTGACGAGCGCCGGTCAAAACATCGAAAGAGTCGACGGTTTCAGGTACCTGGGGGTACACATCACGGGGGATGGCAATCCGTGTAAAGAGCTTGCGATCCGATTAGGGATAGCTGGAGCAACCTTTAACTCAATGCGGAAAGTCTGGGATTCACGGCTGTACTTGGTCAGAACCAAGTGCCTCCTGTTCAACGCATGTATCTTGACAGTGATGCTTTACGGTTGCGAATCATGGCACCTTACGAAAACGCAGAGTAACCGTATACTGTGTTTCGAAAACAGATGCCTGCGGCGAATGCTTGGAGTGAAATGGTCTGACATTGTCAGGAATACGGAGATTAGAGAGCGGACTAACCAGCCTCTAATTACGTCCAAAATAAAGAAGCGGCGGTGGTCCTGGCTTGGACACGTGTTAAGGATGCCTCAAGAGAGCCTGAACCCTGCCTGTCTCTTCTTCCAACCGGATGGATACCGGCGTCGTGGAAGGCCACTGATGACCATTCTCAGGATGTACTCAGCGGAGTTGCGGGACGCTGGGATGACCTGGGAGGAAGCAAGGAGACTGGCTGGAGATAGAGAGTCATGGAGGAACTTCGTGGTGACCATATGCTCCGTATAGGGAGCGGATATGGAATAAAAAAAAAATAAAAAAAAACATGGCAACGGATAAGATTTCTTAGGATAGTAAAAAGAAAGGGAAAATTCACTTGGGTGGGTATAATTAAATAAAATACATAATGTATTATTTTTTTCATTTATTCATACCATTTTACATCAAGATATTACGACAACATAAGTAAAATAGTAATAAATAGTTACATCAAATACTAAATAAATTGACACACATTATTTTACTATGCATAATAATATTATAAAACACTTAAGAAACTTACTTTTTAGTTCATATATCTAAGCATTCATTCTTTTTTATTTCAAAGATTCATTTGAGTTATTGTAAAAATGTTACAAAATGACGGATTTACTAATTAGCAAACTATTTTGTCACAGATATTTAAGTACTTATAATTGTTTATACTTATAATTGTTTACACTCTTTCTGCAAATTTAGATTGTACAATAATGCAGAAAAATACACACGAAAATATAACAGGAAAAAATAATATTTTTATATGGATTCAATGGTATTAATAAATTCAAAAAAATTAGAATATAAAGTAAAGATTCATCATTTTTTACTCTGTTCAATGTGTAAATAATATCTCAATCTCAATTTAATATGAAACAAAAGTAGAATAAAAAAGTTATCAATTCAATATTGGATTGTGATACACTTGGTATATTATGAGATAGATTTAATGAGGCTCAACAATTGCATCTCAACCAAAATATACCTGAAATTGAAAAACTGAAATCAAAATATACCAAAAAAATTATTACATCAGCATATTCAGCTATAATTTGAATATCAGACATTTTAACTGAGATATACTTTATATGAATCTAAAAGTATGTGTGACAGAAATTCAAAAATTTACAGCATGTATTGAGCTTTACCGAGCTGCTACTATCCTTTAGGAGATGCCATATTTTAATGTCTGGGCATGCATGGACTAAGCTATAATCCATTCAACTATCATCACACCATTCATTTTAATGCAAAATGTCAAAAACTTTTTTTATACTATAAAGTATTTTATTATATTAATTATAAAAGCAACAATAATACTGTATCAATTATCAATTACATGCTATATAATATTATTAAATGCATTGACTACACATTCTTTTCTGAAATTTCGTTACAATATTCCTCTTAATATCTGTCACTTTGACAGTTACAATCAGATTTGGAGATGAGATTTGCTTTAAGAGTAGCAGCTCAATTTATGCATGAATTAAGTGCCATTGTATTTCTAGGACACTTAACGTAAAACTCATTTTGTATATTCAGTATTTGAATGTGTATTCACAGTCACACACAATTCTTGTTTCAAAGCATCAGGCAGGCGACTAAAAATATCTACGCTGTCGACGTCTTGGCCACCGCTGTTCTAGAACAACAGGTGTATATGAATGGTATTTTTATAAAAAGCCCGAATTGTAACAATTATCATGGTACATTTTTTTGAGTTGCCTATTTTACATACTGCCAAAGCTTCGATTTAAACTTAATCAAAGCAAAAGAGTATGATATAATAATGTTTTAATTTATAAAAAAATAGTCCCCTAATATCATAGTAGATATGTTGCCATCATTGTTCAGTGGCGAAAGTTCATCCGGGCATATTTCGTGTCTTTGTTATCCATTGGCGGATCCAAGGGGGGGGCCATGGGGGCCATGGCCCCCCCCTGAGGAGATTTTTTTTCTTCATTTTTCTACATCATTGAAACTTTATTGTGAAATGGGATCTTTAATTGTTTAGTTTACGATGTTTTATAGAATACATACTTAATTATGTATTAACTACTTTTATATAGATATATTATTTTTAAATCATCTATTTTTAATGTATTATCTTTTTATGATGTTTATTTTCGAATTGAATGGCCCCCTCCTTGGACAATTTCTGGATCCGCCAATGTTGTTATCCGAGTGCATATTCACTGAAGCATTATTGGAATGCTTGTTATCTGGATGTTTACTGTATAACTATGAAAATTTCGTTGAAAAATTAATGTTTGTTTGAGTAATACAAAAATAAATGAGGTAGAAAATTAAAATCAAAAGAATCTACAATTTTCGTTATGGTAAATAGACATATACTTAAAAATATCATTTAGAATAAGTTATTATATACATCTTAAATTGGGATAGTAAAAATCACATTGTTTTGTAAAATTAAAGAATTACAATAGTAATAATACATACCAGTTATATTGTTAAAAAGTCATGTTTTATACATTGTAATCACATACCATAAGCTACCAATAATAAGTTATGACAATGTTAGTTTTACATTTTAATATGATAAACAAATAGTCTGGTACAAGGTAACAAAAGATAGAAAGTAATATATTCTTGATTATTAATCATTTCTGCGCATTATAGTACCACAATTTATTGTAACATAATTATAAAAGAAAAACATAATAAAAGAATTGTTTGTCTTTTTATTACGTTTAACACTATCATGTCACATTCATAAGGCTGGGCGTATGCTGAGACACAGGGGACACAGCGCAAGGCAGCACAGATTTTGTAATACAAGCACGTGCGACGGAGACGTAGTTTGCGCTGCTCTGCACTTCGTTGTTGTGTTGGCTTAAATTTCTGCATGATGTGTGTGCTTTTAGACGTGTTTTTGCTACGAAAATGACCAAGAAACTAATGAATTAGTGCAAACTGAACTTTGTTTATATACTACTACTCATGTTGACTATTCTTAAAAGACATTAAATATTGTAGATCAATGTGTGTCATTCATATGTCAGTCAAAGCATAAACTGGTCGCACAAGTCTGCTTGGCCTGCGTGCACCTGCCAATTCTGTGCTGCCCTGCACTGCATCGCCTGTGGCTCAGCAAACGCTTAGATTAATTATTACTGTGTGTTTACAATTGAGTTGTACAAACTGTCATATTATGTCATCATGTGATCAAAATTATGTAAGATATTGAAATTCAATTTAACTTTTATCAATTTAATTTTATGTTTGCCTTCATTACCTATGGTGCATAATAAATATACAACCTCTATCTTTTATTACAATGCATGTCCTAATTAACATTTAGAACTCTATGCGTGGACTTTTATCTGTCATTAAGTGTATTAACTGATTATCTAGGTACATTGAATTTGACCACATTTTGCAAATTAATAAGGGATGTATGTAAAATGAAGAAGATGATCAGATGAATAAACATGTTCCAGGGGGCTGTCTTTTCTTATTTAGTAACAAAACCAAGACAAGATTTTATTAGTATCAATTTTTGATTTGTTTCTAAACAATATTATTGGTGATGATATATAAGGATACAAGCCTTTAAGCGAACTCTGGCTATTCGCATTCTGTTATAAAACAGAAAACTTCTCTAAACTGTAAAATTATTAGTCGCATTGCCGTGGAGTAACTAATAGAATAAATACATTAACAATAATAATAAAATTATTAGTACATAGACCTTAAATGGAAGAATCCTAATATTTACACACTTATTTCTTACTTCACTAAATATTATAGTTAAATATTTTATGTACTCTAAATACTTTATTTCTAATTTTAAAAGTTGTTTGCGAGCTGTAATAATAAATAAAGGGATATCTAACTTAATACTACGCATAAGTGAATCTATTCACAACATTTATATCCAGCATATTCAAATAAATACAAAAGCAATCCCTATCTCAGTCAACTATATTATATTGCAAGTTGACGATAATCTTGTCCTGCCATAAACTATAAACATGAACTCTGTGTCGGATAAGGTAAAGTAAACTAACAGTCATGCGCTGGTCGCTGACATTTTCATCAGCATATGCATCAAAGTTTTACTGGAGATTTAAAAAGCAAGGTTGCCCTTTTGCCAAATTTTTGACTGAAAAAATGATATCAGAAAACTCAAGGCTATTGTAAAATATGATAGCTCAAGGCTATTGTTAATTTGAAATGTATTGTGTGGAAGTATTATATATGAGCTACATATAGAAACAAATAGGAGAAAAACGCCTTTCTGATGAAGTTGTTAATTTAATTTACTACTTTAAATTACTTATTTAAACTACTTTATGGGCTAATTTCAAGCAACCAAAAATGTCTATTGGCACTGTGAAAAAAAACTTTCTGTAGCCTCAGCAATATATTTAAAGTGTTCTTAAAATAGCTTCAAAGTGAAGCTAAAATCTCCATGCAGTGCTCGTGACTTGTATAGTGATTGAATGGGAGAAATATATAAAGAAACTATTTTTTGACATTATTATAAAATTAAAACCATGTGATAAAAACGTTCATTTACAAAATAGGTCAAAAGATTGCCAAGCAATTCATTAATTGCTGATTCTTGACCACACAGCTACAGCATCAAAGTCATCATTAGGGTTTTACTAAGATACAAACTTGTAATGTAATAAATATCATATCTTATATGCATACTAATAAAAACAAGTGATTGCATTGTACATTGCAGGAATATTACCTAATTAAGTATTAGAGAAAATAATATTTATTATATGTAACAGCATCTTCGTCAATAAATTATTATACAACTACTAATCAGTACATTATAAATGCATTACTTTCTAATCACGGCTAATAAACATTGTTCATAAATTACAATTATTCATAGAGACATCTACCCAAAATTCAAGAAAGTATATTGTCTACAAACATAATTTCATTAAATAAAAATTATTAAATTTAATCAAAATCAATCATTGAAATTATTAAGTCAAAATAAATCTCTATAATATTTTATCAAATTTATTTACATTCAGCTCCAGTTTTACAAGGCATTAACAAAATTAGTGTTTTTGTATTTTGTAAATGAGAGAGTCAATATTCCATGAATTATTTCCATCAATGTTTGTTAAAATTGCAGTTCCTAGTTAGTTATAAAGTAAATTGAAAAACATCCAAAAACCATAAGTTTGTCGGTATGTTTTTAAATCTAAAGTGATTACATTGTTTTTCTCTCATATGAAAGTTACTATTTCATATTCATTTGTAAATGAAAAACTAGTTTGTCTGAATATGAGCCTAAGAAAATGGATAAGTAAGGTTTGTAAAGATACTTGTTAGATTAGTTAAATAAAGTCATGGTCATGGTAAAGTTGGCTTACTAAATTTAATTTTTGGACAATGTTTTTTATTATTTTTAGTTTGACATCACTAGGAAAACCAATTTTCTTTAGTAAAACAAGTGTATTTTTTTATTTAAGCGCATATGGTTAATTTTTATGTTCAATATAAACATTTACATATCTTGTATGAAAACTAAAGGTTTAAGGTTGTTTTTCAACCTCTTTTCAACAACTCTGGTATACTTATTGACCCAATTTGATTTTAATCAAATTTAAAATGTGCCAAAGACAGGGAAGGTTTTTTTTTATCTTTGGTCCATAAATAACTGGGATATCATAAATGAAAGATCTGGTTTCTTACATTTACCACATGTAATCTTTGAATGGAATACTTAAAATGCAATAAATAATTTGTAAGCATACAGTGAAAGAAAATCTCCATTTAAGAATACATGTACAAGATATATGTTGCAATGCCTGAGCAACGTATTTTCATATCTTGAATCACATTTATTAAATCCAAGTCTCACTCCTTAATAGATTTCAACACAATAATCATTGCAGGAAGTCTGATCAGTTGCAGACGTGTTCCTCGCGTTTGTAACGACATCTTTCGCAAACAACATTGCAACACCAAACAAATCGACACCGACATTTGTCATCTACATCTCGGATGCGAGTTTGGTAACCTCGCCCGCAGCAGAGGAGACGACACCCGTCTGGACCAGAACTCGTGCGGTTGCAGTCTCTTCCATGAGTTCCAAGAATTCCCAGCCTAAAAATAACATTTTTAATTTATTACTATTAATTATAAACTTTATTTCATTGTGTAGTGTATTTTAAATGACAGTGATAATGCAAAAGATATTACAATTGACGACAATAAGTGTGTAGTGCAGTGGCGGTTCTAGGTACTGGGCTAGGTGGGCTTAGCCCGACCTGCATTTTTCACCCAAAATGTGTAGAAAAAAACTTTAGATGACTTTATAAAAATGAACAGCAATTCCGCTGAACAAAAAAATACATTTCTAAATGTAACTAACCTTTCCCAAATTTATACAATATATTTGTTTTGATTTTCCTCTGTCAATATAAGACAATGCTATGTCTACCTACAATAATACTCTCGATTGTGTTTCGTATTAGGATTTTAAACCGAGCCGGCATCAAAAAAGCAATGGTCACATACATACTTCATACAGAACAGGCAACGTGATGTCAGTCTCTCAATACCTACGTATTAATAATAATAATAGAGGCTCGGACTGTTTTGAAATTAGACCGAGCTAAAACAAATGCTTTTTTGCAACACTCTGTTTACACTGGGGCGCAATCAAGCACGATTAGAAAACGTATGTATTTTATAACCATTGGCCATACGGAAACGTCATCTAAACATACATGATTGCGCCTCGGTATATAGCCTGCAGTCATTACGTCACAAGGGCTAATTCAATCTAGCCCACACATACAAAACACTTGTACCAACCTCTGTTCGTTAAAAAATAATCGTCAGAGTTCGTGGTATTCAGAAACAAGCTGTATGAAACAAAACACGGTAGTTCACTTTGAAGGAGACGAATTTGAGGTCCAGTTTTTACTATTCTATTATTTCATACTTACATTAGCTTTGATTTCATTATATAATAATTTATGCTTTGCAGTAGTGTCGTAGTATTTGTTGATTTGCTTGTAGATTAATGTTTAATGTGAAAGTGGGAACATACAGAATTTCGTAAATAGTATACAATGCTAAACTTTTCTCTAACTCACCCAAGATTTTAGGTCACGAACCGCCACTAGTGTAGTGTTTGTTTATTTAACAACTTTTTATAACTATTTACAATCTACCAGCTCTCAATTCTCGACAAATGTGTCTCCTAATGTATTTTAAAAGCTTAAAATATTTATCTTTCCTATGTTTATTTAAGCTTTTTTTGAATATTCGTGTTCAATAAAGAAAAATCAATGATTATGGCTAGTTAAACGATAATTCAACCTGCTCGAGAGTCAAGTTAAAAAATACGAAGAAAGTTGACAAAGTTCAGAACACAAAATGGATGATTTTTATATGAATACACACAGTTTATATTGGTAAACATGTTATCATAGCAACATTCCACCTCGTTGCACATCATGCAAAAGGTTTCCATTATTGAATATAATTGGGAATTGCTGCATTATCTTGATATGGGTCAGGCACTTCCCGTAGCCACAACTAAATGTGATTCAACAATCACAAAATGCACCAGCCAATGAATAAAATTGATAGAAAACTATAATATATTCTTGATGTGTTGAAACATAAAAAAATAATAACAATCAACCACTCTTTTAAATTTAGTCAATTTCAAAAAAATATATATTCCTTACGATTCATTGCGTTCGCAGTAATCTGGTGAATCATCCAAATACACGAGATCTGTTTTATTCGGTTTCTTCATATCTGAATGAATTGGTCTTAACTTTTTAACTTTTCTTCCTCGTTTACGATCAACAGCCTGAAATAAACATGTAAATTAGAAAAGAATCAATCAATATCAACGGGGATGCTAGCAAAGTAAATTATTATAAGTTTCTTGGAAATTTGTCTGAAGACTTTGTGTGAGGAAAACACTTAAGACAAACCTCTGACAAAAAAACGACATGTTTTTGTGTGAATATGAATACAGGCGTGCGATCCCTTACATAGAGGGAATATTTAGCCTAAGTTTTTAAATATTAGTCTTAAAGCCTTTCTTTATAGATCAATTAACCTGTCAACAATATATTTTTTATTGTTGAAAATAAGTAATAATTTTGAAACATTATTAAAAATGCGACAGCTATTTTATTGTAGGTGGCAGTAAATACACATATTTGAAAAAAACCGTTTTTCTATTCACAGATAGATGGCAGTATACACATTTTGTTGTACAAAAATTGGTGTCTTAAAATTTAATATTTTTTTGCATTGTTATTAAATAAAACAAATGCAAAATCCTCACTTTTACGTGGGAAGCTCCTTCGTATCTTGCAGTTAGAGCCTCCCCAACCAATCTAAAGTTGGGCAACTTCCGCCAGCAAACTCTTAAGGAACAAGATCCAGACATTCCATGACATTTGCACACGCGTTGCATTCTAGAACGAATTGCCTGAAATTAAAATGTATTTTTCATTAAGCCTGAAGTCTCAGCCGCAGTGGCGCAACTATAATTTATGAAAAATATTATTAATTGGTACTTCCTATAAAAAGTAGTAGTATAATCGAAAAATGATAAAAGTTATTTCATATATTTCGGAAAATGAAAGAGTAAGTTAAAGTGAAATTAATTATTTAAAGGGTGTGCACCAACCCAAGTCAACCACAAAACACAGTTACTATTTAAACATTTAGTTAGCTATGAATTTTCCAATAAAAATGGAAAAATAAAATGAAATGTTTATGTTAGTATAAATGTGATTCAGTTAACGGTAAATATTTTTTTCAAAAATAAATAGTGCCTTTTGGTTGAGATGCGATTTTTTATTAAAGCTATTCAAAATATATTTCAGACACACGTTCCTGAAAGATATCATAAATCATACATCGACAGCCCCTGAATATTTCTCAATTAATTCATTATATGAAAAATGATGTTGGATACTGACCCTCCGTCCGGCTTCATTATTGTGGAGATTCATAAGTCCATTAGACGTCTCTCTGACTTCCATTGAGTCAACAAATTGCCGACTGAACTGGTCTCCATAGTGGATGTCCTAGAAGTATAAACAAATTGAAAAAGTTAGTACTTATTTGTCAAAAAAATGCGTTGCACTGTCGTCTATATCAGTGTTTCCCAAACTGGGGTCTGTGAAAATTTTCATTCTTTCAACATTCTTTGTGGTAAAATATGAACATGTGAAATATAAAAAAATCAGGGGTTCGTAGATTATTGTTTTCAGATTTAAGGTTCCGGGGTATGAAAAAGGTTAGGAAGCGCTGGACTATATAATCACAATTACGTTAACATAAAACATAAATGACATCACTTGTATTCAAGATACTCCCGAAGATGTCCCTGCATTAAATATTTCCAGCGATAAAAGTGATTTTCGTCAGGAAAAAACAACAGTGGTCACGCTTAAGAATATATTTTTTTACTTTTTAATATATGTATCTCGTGGTATGTTCTTTTGAAAATATTTCTATAAATAATAAAATATTTATAAATAATAAATAAATTCGATTTATTTTTTAATTCAAGAATTTCGTATTTTGAAGTAATGAAACCTATACCTCAGAGCAGCCTCCCCATTGCCAGTTCCTCGGAGCTTTCTTCTTTACGCGGTTATCACAAGAGCACTCGTTCAGCTCGCCTCTTGAGCATGCTCTGGTGATGGACCAGGCCACTGACGCAGCAGACACCGCGTAAATAAACGAAGATTCTCTGCTATCTGCCGTTTAAAAAGAATACAACTTAAGTATTAGATTGAAAAAATATACAATATGTCTTTCGTCCACAAATTGATTATATGATAAATGTAACAAATAAACAGTGACGGGTTAAGCACTTTGGAGGCCCTGTTTTTCGAATTACTGAAACTGAATTTAAAATATTATAGGGGTTTTATAGAATATATGCTATTTTAAAGCCCCAAGCGCGCGCCTCTTGCGCTAATAGGATAATCCGCCGCTGCAAATAAAGCACACGAGATTGTCAAAATAAATAAAATTGATTTAGAAATGTGGTTACAACAATATGTTTAAGGCCAAGTAAGGGCCACTCGGCTATTAACATGACAGTACAACTGTATGTCAATTGTCAATCATGAAATGACTGCGATAAAATCATACATTTTTGAAATAATGCACTAAATATATTTAAAACACTCAATATACTTAAGTACCAATCTTAAGACATTAAATAGAACACTCGAAAACAAATCGAAGAGAAAAGCAAACACTTCCAAGTTTTTAAATGTTAACTAACTTAAATAGTTTAGCTCTTACTGCTACTATACTGATATTAACGGTTTTTTTTAAAATTACAGTTCGACATTTTCAAGAATGGATTTAAATTTGAATCATTCAAATTATGTACACTCCCACAGATTTTGTCACTAACGACCCGGGTTTCGCCTTTCGGCATCTTCAGGCGTTCAAGCGCACGGATGAACTTGAACTGAACTTGAACTGTCAGTTCAAGTTCATCCGTGCGCTTGAACGCCTGAAGATGCCGAAAGGCGAAACCCGGGTCGTTAGTGACAAAATCTGTGGGAGTGTACATAATTTGAACGATTCAAATTTAATATTGAAATTCCACCAAGCACCTTCAGTCGAAATCTTAAATTAAAGAATGGATTTGTTTCCTTGTTCATACATGCCGAAAGAGTGAGCAGGCTTAACTTAATGTCAGTTAGATGAATCGAGCAAGAAGATCTCCGACTGCCAACAGAAGAGTTGTGTTTCAATGTGCTTCTCTTCAATGTGAGGCATTATTTCAAACATTAAGCTATACAATCAATCCCTCCCCTTTCTAACATGCTTCAGAATTAATATTTTTTTCATAACTTCAAAAAAGATATAAAATTGACAGTTATAAAAAAATCCTTTGTGCTGCGAAGGGTAAATTCCCAACATTTGTATCATTTTCACCAGGGTGTGGAGTCTGCTAAAAAAGACAACTCTGGCCCTAGATAAACGACTTCGACTCCTGAGTGATTTTTTCTAATATTTCTGTCTAACATATCTTTATACAGTCAGATCACCCTAGTTAATAGAATAGATTCTATTAGATTGTACTTCTATTCCTACTCTCTTTGGAAAAAGAGAGATTGAGCAACTGAGTAACAATCAGTTCTCGTAGAAACACTTCTGTTCAGATAAACTCCATTAGGAGTCCATATGCTCCATATTGGGAGCGGGCATGGTAAAAAAAAAGGATTGTGCTAGTCAATTTGTTGAATAGACAAATATTTACTATTTTTCTCCGGTTTTTCCGACTCCGACTCTACCTCCGGAAAAAATCCGCCCTGCCCTGGTTTTCGTAAACGCCACTAATCATAATTAAGTTTAACTCCTTTTGCCAGTAGTGAAATAGTGTTTGATTGGTGTTTTTATTATTATTTATAATCCACTGTAAGGTAAGTTCGAGAGAAGCCATTTTCATGTCCTGTGCATCGTGTATAATCTAAACCCTTTCTGCGCTTATGAATAAACTAAACAAACGGCCAGGAATCTAACACTAGAAGATAGACAGGACATGTAAACAAGGAAAGAAGCACGTGTCCGGTTGATGTAAACAATATGTATTCACTTGATTCGTCAATCATCGCTCGTCGCTCAGATGCTTTCTTGGGCTATAAAGTGTTAAAAAAATGTTGCTTTTTGTTTCTCTCCCGTTTTTTTCTATACTCGATGAATTGAAAGAGTGTCATTAATATAAACAGAGTTTTTCTTACCAGTATTTTAATAATAATAAAAAAATCGATAACTGTATAATTATACTTTCGATGGATTCGGTGGTAACTTTGTAAGTTCATTTTAATATAAAATAACTTAGATTATTTTCCACGTATTGTGCTACAAACTGTGACACGTGTTTCGCTTCGTTCAGAGGCATCCTCATGCCTCTGAAAGAGGCGAAACACGTGTCACAGTTTGTAGCACAATACGTGGCATAATCTAAGTTATTATATATTTTATATTAGATGTGACGCGTTTGTTGTATCTTCATCACATAATATCAGGGTTGGGCTGTAGGTGGCTTGGAGAGACTCGCGCGAGCCACTTGTTAAATTATATTTAAGCCGGCGAGCCCCTTGTTGAATTTATAAACAATATCCTCAGGTCAAACCATTTCCTGTTATAAATCCATATTATTACTAACGAGGTTTCAGGGGTTTGAATATCAACACGGCCAGTTTCATATATTGATTTTTCAATCGATTTTTGTTCAAATTGCTTAAAATTTAATGTATTTGAAAAGTGCAGGTCGGTCAAGATTGATACTCACGAACAGAGATAACTCCTCCAAACACGTTGGTGGAATTTTCCACTGTACTGCAGTTCCACCTGCTGTGCCTGAACTGGTGCTGGCACTCTTCGATTCCAATTCTTGCTCCTTGTGACAAACTCTGGAAAAAAATACTTGTTTTTAAACTGTCTAATGATTTGCTGTTAACGTTTTGGGCGAGTCAAAAAATAAAGATAAAACACCGTATTTTAAACGGACTTGTTGCTTTTTTATATATTTAGTATTAATGACCTTCATGGGAGACCAATCCGGCTGCGTGGTCGATTGTCATTGTCGTTGACTTAGAGCACGGAGGTCACGGCCTCAAATACCAGTACGGACATTTGGTATAGATCAACTATTAATAAAAACATATTGATTTATAAAAAAGTTAAGTCTTAAATCGGTACTTTCCAGGGGAGCCAAAACAAGTTTTTCATTTATTTGATGTTTTTACGTGAAGTTTACTGATTCGGCAACACTAATTTGATTACTCCTCTTTACCTATACACATGCGCATTTTTATTTTAGTTATTATAACATATTCAACTAATTTTGACTTAACGTATTTTTCCTTTCACACGCAGATATTAATACTTAACCATTTTAAAATGAATGGTTGAGATATTGATTCATAATCAGTCGTTATTTCTTTTATATAGCACTGTTAAGCTGTGTGTTTTAAGTCATATTCATTTTGAACGCGAACATTTAAAAGAGTTATTAGCTGTGGCGGATTAAGCACATAGGAGGCCTTAGGCGCAATAAAATTTGGAGGCGCTGTTTTTTGGATAACTTAAAAACGTCAGAAAATTCCAAGTAAAATGTTTTAAAATCTGAACAAAAAGTGTATGGGATATATTATATAAGCTATTTTTGAGGCCCCTTAGATTCGGAGGTCCCAAGCGCTCGCCTCATTTGCTTATAGGATAATCCGCCACTGGTTATTAGGGATGCTCTTATTATCTATTTATATATTAGTCAGTTCGTACATTAATTAATGATTTGCAATTTCAAAGTGATATTCACCTGTCTGTCTCTCACATCAGAGTTGTCAAGACACGCTATTGCGTTTTTCGGTAGTTAAAATACATTTTATAATATTTAAAATTAAATAACACTCACCGCTAAGATCTTATCTGAGAGTCCACACAGCTCTTTTTGCCTGTTGACTAAAAAGTTCAATCTGTGACAGTTTTCTATGTGGTTCAATGGCTGTCCTTCAGGAGTTGAATTCTGTGCTGGACTCAAATGTGATAATCCAAGGTTCCTGAAAATGAAAGAAAATATATCATTGGATTACCGTTGTTTTAAAATTAAACATAATTGCTCACACGTATTCCGACAAAAAGTCTTAGCCACCCAGTCCCTATACTAAAAATTGTAGTTTTGTTTAATTATTAATATCATTTCACCAGAATAAACATAACTGATAGTTAAAAAAAGTTTCACTAGTTAAGATTTTTTTTTTTTTTTAAATGACAACTTATAATAAGATTTTTTTTATATATGTATGTTTCATTTTTAAAATTCATCTCTCTGTTATAATGTTGGCAGCATCAAAATTTATTTAGATGTTAGTAAATAATCAGGGCTTGAAATATAAAATTGCACGAAACAAAACGCCGCTTTAGTTTTCTCAAACCATTCTATAATAATATAATGTATGTTCAATTTTTGCGAAAATTATTCTACTGGAAAAGAATATAAAAAATAATGAAAACAATAAAATAATTATATCACGTTTATAATCACTCAAAAGAGCAATACAAAATTTCAAATTTAGAACCTTATACAAATTTGCTATTTATGTTACCAACATGTCGAATCACAAAATCAATTTGGAATTTTAAATAAATTGCGCCGAAGAATGTTCCAAAGTATAAATATGGAACGTGTTTTTGTGGCGACTCAAAATTTCGCAAACTATCGCAATACATATATGAAAATTCCAATCGTTTTCTTTAATAAGACAATGCTTTCAGTTGATATAAAATAGGGGGTTCGGCTAGGAAATAAAAAAAAACACACTAGCATGTTTTTCCATAGGGTTGTTTATAGTTCTTATGTGTCCCGGTGTTTACAACGAACTCGCAATTTCGTTAAGAGCAAATTCGTGAGGTTGCTATAGACGTAAAGTTTAGTCCAAATGGAACCAAGTGACAAGAGTTCCAATATGTTTTCTATTTTATTGTGATTTTTGTCATTCTTTAAGTACTGTCTGCAAAGACCTTTTTGTTAACAGACATAGTTTATAAGCAATATGTATCTTTAAACAAATAATTCTTAAAGCATCATACGACTGAAAAATATCCCATACATATAACTAACTAATTGCCACATATTATGTATCGCAAACCAAAAACTTGATATAAAATATTCGATTAATATAAAATGGAAATAAAGTACAAAGGAATATTGTGTTTTTTTCTTAATGTAATGCCTTTCCACCAAGTATTGACAGTGAATACCCTAACATTTAATTTAATTTGTGATTGTTATTGAATTTTATACCGTACCAAGTTGAAATCTTCTACTTATTTGTAATTAACTATCATTTCCCTTTTAGACGTTTCCCTAAATGAATATAATCTATGTACTTAAACGTTTTAATCGCTTTTGTGTGACGTGGCACCAAATGTGACAATAATTTAGTAATAACATTTCAAATTATATTTCACATTTTTTTGCTGGACTGGAGAAAAAGCCTTTCCATTCATGAATAAAATACAATAAAAGCTGTATTTTTATTTAAATGCACCATTCAGTAACAATATGTTTTGTTACTAATAATTATCTGTGTGAACTTCAAGTGTTTTAAGATACTACGTAGTAGGGGGATGCTAACGGTGTAATCAGACCTACCCCAAGACTATCAGTATATCGTGTGAAAAATCTAAAAGGCCAACCAGCTTATTAACGTAATAACGATATTAACTGAAAAATCATAAATTTGTGTCTAAAGAAAAGTGATTTATAGCACACAAGTGCTTAGTTTTCCACGCTATATCGATTATCAAAGTACGTTACTTCAATAAATAAATAACATTTTTCAATTGCTCATAAGCACACAAATATTCAACATCATTATTGACATAAAAGAAGTAGATTTACAGCAAAAAAAAAATGCCAGGAAAACACCGGTATAATACATAAAATTATTAGTACACCCGTTGTCATGGTAGGTTTTTATAATGAAAATACAATTGACGTGTCATAGGCAATATTTCATGTCATGCGGGCAGTGAAAATAAACGCAATGTGAATGTTTTTCATAGAGTTTTTTATTGGTTCACATGTGTACCACAATAAAATAAGTGCTTTGTTATTTGTCTATGGTCGTGTTTGTTCGCTGAAGGGAAAAATAACCAGGTGCGTAATTTTGCTCGAAGTAATGGAAGAAATTTTCAATTATATTTAATAAACTTCAATCCAATTCAAGATATTTATTATGGTAATCACTGTTGTGCCGTGTTCGCAAATGAAACTTATATTTATAAGATTGGTAACTTTGTTATTTTTCTTCAACCCCTCTGTATTTTGAATATTGTAATGCAGTTATTTTTTCACATCAAATATTATGTTCTTTATAGATTTGTCCCTTGTTATAAATACTTAAATGCTATATAAAAAGCATAATATATCACTTTTAAAGTGCTTACTGTCATTTCTTGGTGGAAAAACATTACTTTATTAACAACACATTTTTATCACTTTTATTTTAATTTGATCTCGAACATCGTCAAATAGTGAACATATTTTTTTGTATGAGTAACCCTATGTCGATTTATATTTTCATTATTTGACAATGATGAGTGAAACTGGTGTAAAACCGAAAATTAGTACTTTTTTCAATATGGTTTAGTGGGATTTTGAGTTTTTAATCCCCATTTTCACATAACGTCACTAAAACTTTACCATCCCCTATGTTTAATTACATCACATCTTTTAAGCTACCTTATCAACAAACCCATTATATATTATAAGATTCTTATTACATAATTTATTTTTTGAAGAACACGATTGTAATGCTATGTTTTATAGCGCTAGATTTTCTTCTGCCTCTCATCATAAAATATCACAATATATTAGACTTCTTCAAATATTGGGATTTCATGTTCGATCTCGAGAATCGCGGAATTGTAGACTTTAAATTCGTAACTATATCCACTCCCAATGTGGAGTACACGGACTCCTAATGAACCTAATCTCAACAGTAGTATTTGCTTTAAGAGAATTGCTTGTAATTCGATCGCTTAGCCTTTTTTTTTCAAGAGAATAAGTATAAAACGATATTATGAATATACGACAAGTGGTTAGCTCATCGCTTTCACGATGAACTGTCTTTAGGATCAGTTAGAATTCGAGCACAAATCCATTAATCGATTGAAAAATCAATTTTTAAAACTATCCGTACTAGGATTTGATCCAGTGAACTCCGCTACTAAAACCGATTGCGTTGATCATGAAACTGCAGGCCTGACGCAGTGCATAATTACAGAAATAAAAGCCATTTCTTTTTTATTTCAGTTGCCATCAATTATATTCTTTTTTAGAATATATAATGCAGTTTCAATATATTAATACAACTTCAATTATAGTTGAACATTGCTCATAATAAAATATTTATACAATATAATTTTATGGTTGCAAAATTCTTGTAAAAGGGGTAATAAGAATCCTCCGAGCCACTCCGCAGAAGACGTAGGGTGGTTAATTAACAGCCTACGCATGTTTTTTTTTATTAAAAGAACCCTCTCGGGGGTTTTGTTTTCCTTTCATTGAAATGCATATTGTGCACACTGGCTATGTATATTATATGCACTTGGAAAGAATGCAACTTCAGTGAGCAACCGCTCCACAGTTAATTATGAGGAATATGAGAACTCTCAATTATTGAGGTCGGTTTGAAATGAGGCTCATTTGTTGCACAGACGAATGGGATTTTTATTTCACGTGGCAATTATGAACATGCTAATTGAGTAATGAAACTTATATAGTGCAATATTGTTGTGCTTTTTTACTATTATATTTTTACTATTTAATACTTTGCCTCTGTACCCGAAGCAGTGGTAGATTACCCTATAAGTGAATGACGCGCGCTTAGGGCCTCCTAATTTAAGGGGCCTCAAAAATAGCTTAAGCCATATTATTTTTGTTTAGATTTTTATTATTTTACATGGAATTTTCCAACGTTTTTCGAAAACAGGGCATCCAAATTTTATTGCGCCTTAGGCCGACCATGTGCTTAATCCGCCACTGATTCGAAAGGGTTAATACTCCACTTTATGATCAGAAAGTTTCGGAATCAATTGCTAATATTTAGCACAATATGGTTTTTTTCATTGAATTTATTATTTGAGGACTTGAAGCCGAATAGTCAACGTCGATGGCTTTTCGTACTGTGATCAGGTTAAAGTATTATATATATATATATACATATATATTATGATTGCTGATGTGTTATGCTCTATTAATTAATATCGTTTTTCCAGAACCATGGTTAAGTGGTCAACGTCGTTGGCTTTAGTTACGGTGCTCAAGTGATCGAACCCCAGTAAGTTTATTCCGTTTTATGGATTTACGGTGGAATGCATGGATATTTATTTAAAAATTAATACTCACCCAATCGATCGCCGCTTACCACTAATCCTCTCCTAACATTATACTTTTATTTTTGCTTTCTCAGAAAAAAGAAATTAAGCGACTGAGTGACAAGCAGTTGAATTAGAATAATTTCTGATTAGATAAGCCTATACGAATCAATATATTCCTTAAAGAGGTGAATACAGAATTTTTGAGGATTTGGAAATGAGTATTTCTGTCATTTCTTCTATAGATGATGATCACAAGTGATTTCATAAAAAAATGATTGATTTGATAATATATACCTATGTTTATGTATATTTATACCTAAGAGTACCTAAGAATCTGTGTCTATTTATTTCTAAGATCTCTTGTTTATCAAGTTTTAAAGATTTATTGTTAACATGCAGGATTTTAAAGTTTTTAGAGATATCAAATGTATGCAAAATTTCCCAAATTTTAATTGTGTTTATAATTGACATCATTTGCCACTTATATTTATTGATGATTTTTTAATTGTATGTTATAGGTGTTAAGCATTTTAATTTTGTGTAATTATAATGTAATTTGTAAATCCTTTTAATTGTTAGTAATTGCTTACACCTTTTTATTTCAATTTAACTTGTATAAATAGCACTGTTTAATTTATTTTTCTTATCAGTTGATAATGCTCGTGAGGAGCGAACCCGGTACTTTTTCCGAAAGTGGAAAAAGTACTAAAAATCTTTTATTATTTTTATTATAATGCCATTCCACCAAGTATTGACAGTGGACACATTAAAAGTGATATACCTATGTACTAATACGAATATTTTTCGGTTGCCAACGTTATTTAAAAAATATATATTACAAGACATACCTAGCTTTACAATTTTTTAATGATTAGTTATTAGAATAGGTCAAAAAATATTAATAAATATTTTTATTGTGTTGCGATTGTCGATCTATAGAATACATATTTTATCCAAATAAATATTCTCGCAACTGCGTATTTGTTTTCACATCGTGTGTAGCAAATAACCAAAGTGTTGATTTTTAAAATCAAAAGAAGCCACCCTACGTATGACGCCATAATATTGGCGTCATTTAAAATATTTATAAATTTTCCTCGAGAGCTTTCACCCCTCGGCGTCAGGTGGCGTCTGAAAAATCCATGCATTTAGATTGTGGAAAATTGGAAATGCAACCAATTTCAAAAAATACACGCCGAACGAAATAAAATAAATACGTGACCATGGAAAATATTGAACTGAAAACTGAACCCCATTTAGTTAACTCTGTAACCCCTTGGAATGCAAGTATTGAGAAAAAGGGAGAATGAAGAAGTTTAATTATTCATTTCATATACCTGATATTCAGGATGCCAAATAATTATGCGACTAGCGTGCTCCGATCGCAAATGTTTTACTAAATAATACACACATATGTATATAATATATAATGTTATATATTGATAACATGGTTAGTTAATCTTTTGAGTATTTAAAATAATTATCAATCTTTAAATAAATAAACCAGTTTGCTTGTTAACACAAAGTATAAGATTTGTCATTTAAATTTATAATTCACAAAAAATATTAAAATAAACACCTAAAGTTATTTCTCTTAAATATAATTTTCGTCACTTTTTACAATTTAGCAGTTAATATTTATAAAAAAAACACACTTTTCCACTCCCAATGTGCAGCATGTGGACTTGTAATGTAAATAGTTTATCTCAACACATGTTTCTCTACGACAACTGCTGATAACACAGTTGCTACGCCTTTGTTTTCCGTAGAGTAGAGATAGAAGAAAACGGCCAAGATAAGGACTCACTTTTAGGGTATTCACTGTCAATACTTGGTGGAAAGGCATTATATTAATAAAAACTCAATATTTCTTTGTACTTCATTCCACTTTATTTAATAGGTCAGGACCGGTTTCGCTCATTGCGAGCATTGTCAACAACTTTTCCTACTGAAAAACACAAAATCATCATTAAGTTGTTTACTTTAGTAATGTAGAGTTTCACTTTGTTAAAAATTTACCAAATTTTAATTGTGTTTATAATTGCCATCATTCACCACTTATAATTGATTAGTATTTGATGATTTTTTAATCGTATGTTATAGGTGTTAAGCATTTTAATTTTGTGTAATTGTAGAGTCACTTATAATGTAATTTGTAAATTCTTTTCATTGTTAATAATAGTTGCTTACACCTTTTATTTCAATTTAAATTTGTATAAATAGCACTGTTTATATATTTTTCTTATCAGTTGACAATGCTCACAATGAGCGAAAAGGGTCCTGACTTATTAAATTAAGTGGAATGAAGTACAAAGGAATATTGTGTTTTTATTAATAAGATAAGGACTAGTGGTATGTCAATCGCACTCGCTGCTACCTATTTTATTTAGGGATCGAATGGGTAGGAGAGAGTTTTCAAAACAACGACGAACGTCATTTAAATTTTAAATCATAGATCTTTGAGTTATTTTATATATATTTTTTAAATTACAATAGTTCTATAAACATGGAATACATATACATAGGTTGATCCTTTTACGCTTTATTAGCACTCGTCGCCGAGGTCATCATGTCGCAATAGTGCTCACTCTGCGCTCACTCTGCACTCATGATATGACGTTAAGATCCAGTATAAAATTAAGGTTTCAATTTATTAGAAAATACATTATTTTGTAGGCTAGCTTGCGAAAATTTTAAAGCTCATTTTCGCGAGAACATTTTCAAACACTAAAACAAAAGACTTAATCTCTTCACAAACAATTGACGTTAGATGACATCCGAATGGCTCCTGATACAACGGGGTGGGAGAATTTGTACCCTGAGTCAACCAATCAGGGTGAGTTTGCTTTGAAAGCTACCACCCTATTGGCGGTTGGCTTTTTGTTCCTTAAACAAAACCGACAGCAAACAATATAAGCTTTAGAAATGGGGACGATTTTTTTACTGAGAGCTTTTGTTTCTTTGAAAGCTCTTGTCGAATGTGACGTGTTTGGTAAGTCCACAGTTTATCAAACTGTGCTTCGCGGCACCTTGCCATAATATTACATCTTTAAATACATACTTGACCATGTAAAAGTTCACACAAGAAAAGTTCAAATCTTCGACGTTATATTGCTAAGTTTTGATTTTGAAATAAGATTTGATAGCTTCGATAATTGCAAATATCAAATACACTCACGCAATCAAACATAAATTTAACTTATCAGTGATAAGTATACAACTGAATTATCAAAAGTATTTTCCACTATACTGTAGCGGTCTAGATCGAAAAATTAAAGATTTCATTGTTACATTATATGCATACAATAAATTATGCTTAGAGCGATAATCTAAGAGCAACTTATATGTGGATTAAATTATTAATGTCAAGTGATTGAACCAGTAGAAATTATTCACCCATTGCCGGCGCGAGGTTATTTGGCGCCCTAGGCAACGATTATTGGCGCGCCCCCATTTAACAAATGTCATTTTTTTTTCTAAATAATGAAATCTTTAGAATTTTTTATTTTTATTTACCCATGTCCACTCCCAATGTGAAGCATATGGTCTCCTAATGGAGGTACCTCAACAGAAGTGTTTCTACGTGAACTGTTACTCAGTCGCTCAACATCTCATTTTCGAATCACATAGAATACGATACATAAATAATCATAATGAACAAAATGAAATAAAACTTACTATTATTTATCATTATTAGAGTATATAAAATATAGTTTGAATACTTAGGCGGTTGCCTATTTCGCCTGTATGGTGGCGGCGGCCCTGTCTTCACCTTAAGTATATAATACATCCTCTTTACTGAGAACAAGAATAAATTGAAAAAAATACGCTGGGAATATTTTCAATAAATTAAATATTTTTGTATTATGATACAATTACACTCGAACATACAACTAATTTTATTGATTACGGTTTTTCAATCAAGATTCGTTTTCACACTTTTTGTTTTCGAGGGTAAGAATACTACTTTTTTTTTAGAAGGTGTTATTTTAGAAATGTAGATCATTTAAAATGTATAGTTAAATATAACTTTATTTTTAACGTTTTTAGACAAAGTGGTTACACAATGAGCGGTTGCTGTTTCGTGAGGGAACGTTTGAATAGAAGCAGGCTTGTTGGAGGCAGTTTGCTAACATGAGAGGCTGAAGAGGTAATTAGAACATTAGCCGCCGGGAGATCCCCTTTTTTAATCCAGCGGGGAAATAAGTCCTCAAGATTTACCCACTGAATAGAAAATCTCGTTTTCTTCAACGAGATCATAAAATGTTTCATACAGCTGTTTCTGTATGTTTTTAAAAATGATTGTTTAAGCTCTTAATTGAATAAATGTGATAAATTGTGTTCATCTTACCAAATAGTTTTAGTTCTTTTCTTCTAATACTATCATTGATCTTAAAAAATAAATATACTTTAAAGCTTTTAATCTTTCTATAATGAACACTTAATTACAAGAACAACAAAAACAAATTACTCAACAACATATTTGAAAGTTGGAAACATCATAAATGGTTATATAAGATTTAATTTGATAATCGTGTTATTCTACATGTTGTGTTTAAAAGCATCATCAGACAGCACATCGCAAGATTTATGAAGAAACTTAAAATTGATTCTTATTTTTAAGATATAAATTACAAAACAAAGGTCACGATTATTTAATTATCTACTTAATTAGTTATAATTACCAATCAATTACTTTTAACGGGTGCGGTATTTCACAGTAAAAATAATTTCAATAATGCTTCTTTAATAGGCGTAACATGTGTCAAAATTTGTAATGCAACAAGTAAGTAACAAAGTTATCAATTTTAATTATATTCAAAATGAACTTCCACAAAGTTTATCGAAAACTTCACTGTCGGTCATATTTTTATAAAAGTGGCTTTTTTTAAATTTTTGAAATCAAAGTTTCACATAAATTACAACATGTTATATTACTTGATAACCTCAATCGACTGATATTAATTTACGTTCATATTGTAGCTCTTTCACAGAATTTTCTAATGATGAAAAGTCTTTTGCTTTTTGCGTTTTTTTTCATTATTTAATAAACAGTATATGTGTATTTTTATTAGAACCCCAATTATAAATTTGATTGTAATATTTCTCATTTTTTTTCAAGCACTACTCAATATAATCAAATCATTGTGTTTCTGAAAATATGTTGAACGATTACTTCGCAACCAGTTTGAATAATCCGCTTCAATTTGTGTGCTGACATATTATTAAAAATGCATCGACGGGCTTTTCGCATCGCATCTTCGTGCGAGCTTTCAAAAGCTTTCTGTTGACAGATGTTTAAATTTGGTAACTTTGTGAGACAACCGCCGCCCGCCAACCGCGAATGAACGTAATAAAAGTCGTTGTCTCAAAGTTATGATGCGCACACCGCACACAAAAACATCAAAGGGTGGCTTGCTGTAATGTAAAATTGAGAAAAATTGCATTTGCCGATTCGTGGATATTAATTTAAATGAAGAGAGAACAAAACTTAGCAAAGCTCAATGGAGTCCTTTTATCTGCTTTACATCAGATGCAAAACCGTTTGATTTGTCAAATTTTATTTTACATATCCGCTACAATTTGATACACAAGGATTATTAATGAAGATCTTCATCTTTGTAAGCCAGTCGCTCAAAATCTCGCTTCAAAGGAGTTTATGATATACACATGGTTATATTGAAAAGTACTTTATACTAAAGTACTGCATTTTAGCAACGCTTTTTGAACAATGATGAAAGAAATGAAAGTATTACAACCATTGGATTACAAATCAATACATCGATTAAAATTTTATTAACACAAATATGTATCAAATAATTTGCAATGGCAGTGAAGGCATAAAATCATTCAACTAGACATTCTCCTTATTTAGCGGTAGGCTGCAAATATTTTAACAAGTGGATCGATTAATCTCAAAGTAATTTTCGGCCTTCTGGTAAGGAGTGAATTTTTTATCAGTCCTATGCAATTATATGCAATATTTAAATAAGCAAACGATTGTTACTTAATACACTTATAATATGTAACAATATTCAATTTACCGTAAACTTATCAACGCAAATGGCTAAAAATGTACTAACTAATTTGATCTGAGAATACTTTTTTCTCTTAAATTAACAAGGGGCTCACCGGCCTTAGTAAAATTTAATAAGGGCTTCGTGCAAGCCCCTTCGAGCCCCCTCAAGGCCACCCCTGTCTCTATCTAGTTTATCAAATTGTTTATTTCATATTTTCTATGAACGTAGGTTAAGAGATATACTTATATTATTAACTCGTATACCATTGAGTTACACTTAAATTATTATATACCATAAGATTAATTTACATATTTATATAAAAAGCCTTATTATATAAATAAGTAAATCTTTAATATAAAATAAAAATAACTTTGATTATTCCACGTATTGTGTTACAAAATGTGACACGTGTTTCGCCTCTTTCAGAGGCATCCTCAGACAACTACTTTCGCAAATGTTTGCTTAATTACGAATGATTTTAATTTTACTGTTCTGATACATCATAATAAAGATCAAAATAAAATGGGAGGGAATGATAGAAAAACAAACAAACGATAATGGTAATACAAATGACACAAGAATGTAAATCTTTCTTCATATATTTTAGCTCGGTTCTATACTAAGCAGCAAAGAATAAAATGTGCTCAGGTTTTTTTTTTAAATAGAAATGGTGATAATTTATTATTATACAAAGCTTATTCATAATGAAAACTAGACATTTAAGAAAAAAGAAAGAAATTATATACTGCTACGTTAATCAGGCATCATAATTCTGAATACTTGAAAAATTTATAAAATGAGACTTATTTCCTATTTACACAACATCCTCTGTCGATAAAAAAAAATCCGGGGGTAAGCCTTTCAACTAAGAAAATATAATATAACATTGATTCTTGCATCATTTTATTCGTATCATATAAATTAAAACTACTACAATTTTGATTGACGATTTAGCTCGAACGCGCAATCTAATTAACTAAATTAATTACATAAATTTAAAATTAATGTGTTTTTATCTGATGTTTTTAAACAAAAATTAATATGAATATATGTGTGGATATATAATAATGATGTTAAACAGCTTTAGTTTGATAAATATTTATCAAACTGCACTGAAAAGTCTTAAATGTATGAAACAGATTACCGAGATGAATAAAATCATGAACACAATAACTCAATACTATATTTTTCAATGTTTATGACGTACAAATTTTGTCTACAGGTATAACCAGGAAACTTGGAAATAAAAAATAATGTGTAGATTGACGCAATGTCTCATAATGAACCTAAACATAAATACAGACCAAGACCCAGTATTTAATAGCTTTTCATTAAATACTGAAGCAAATGACAAAATCATTTCCATCAGATTATGTTCCATTGAATTAATGATTAATATTTTACATTTATGCGATGATGAACACTTTTTACATGTCGCCCCGTGGTCTAATTGGTAAAAGTTTTGCCTTAGCGATCAGGCCGGTCTGGTTTCAAATCCTAGTAAGTCAACATTTTTTTTTAAATTTAAATTTAGAGATCTCAGACATGGATGTTTATGATTTATCTTCTCCTTGAATGATCTCGAGAGACGTATAAAAGATTTTCTATTATCAAAATTAAAATAAAAAAAACAAATAAATGTTGAAAATCTTTATTTTTGAGCAATTCAATGTATTCATAAAAAGAACAATGCCCACAAATATATATAAACAAATGAAAATTTATTATGAAATTCAAATGCGTTGTGTTCGACCTGTCTGTCATAATTATTATTATGAATTAAGTTTAAATAGATCGGAAAAAGATGACAGATTGAAATCTAGTTAAATTTATATTTATCCAATTTGTTAACACCAAAATATGTATCATTCCAAGACATACATAAATTCGTTTAAAGAAAGCGAAACCAGGCAAATATTAAATCGTAACAAAAATCGTTTTCTCGCTTGCGTATATCAGTGTAACTACACAAGACTTATTATCTGTACACCAAACTTTTAATAAATTATACAGTGGATAGTCCACGTTTATGTTGTATGCTTGTAAACCTCAATCAATTCATTATTATAACTGTGGTGTTATTCATCATGATTCTAAAAATATTCTGTGCAACTACCCTTTGTAATACTCGCATAGATAATCACGGTCATTCTATTGGGCTTAGAAATTCAATAATTTTAAAGTTAATACCAAAAAATATTTTAACAAAAATACCCACATTAATGCACTGTAGCATAGCAGTCTTAAGTTCCAAGCAGTGCTGTAGAAAAGCAGCAAATTCTGAGCTGGCCGTTGAATCCCTGCCTTTACTAACAAATTGTATGGCGGTTATACGTACATCAACTCTAAATTCCAATTTGTGAGCTTATTTTTCGTTAAATGTAACATGTATGTTTGAAAGATTTCTCGTATGGATATTCTGTGATTCGTTGGTGTTATTAATTTACAATTTACGATACATCGGAAGGGCCATATATGCAAATTAAGTAATGATTGTAAGAAATATAGCGAATGGCAAGATATGCGATGTATGGTAAAAACCAATAAAATTTAACTTTCCACTATTAAGTATCACAATTATATAGAATATAAATTATAAATTACATAAACGACGGTAACAAGCGGAATTCATATAATATTATATAAGATTTTGACGCCTATTGTGATATTATGAAATACATGCTGCGTCTTTTATCATATAATGATGGCAATATACCAAGTAAATGACGATTTAATCAATAACAATATAAAAAAAATAATGAAGTGAATTGTGCTATCCTGGTTTGACTTACTGATTTTTCATTACTGATATGACTTGAGAAATTTTATGGAAAGATTGAGTGACGAACCAGTGTGCACAAATAAATTTCGAGATTAATATTAATTGATTAAAATCCCAATAATGACGTTGGTTTTTTTAATGAACTATCCAACCTCATATTCTGTATTGAAATATTGTAAAAAAAATAATTTAAATAAAATGATTTGGCATCTTTGTTTGCTTTTGTTCTCAGAGATTTTTATTAAAAAACCTTAGAAAATGTGATTTTTTCTTATTTAAAAAATGATTTAATTGAAAAGATATATAATTACAATATATATATGTATTTGCTTCAAAATAATAGTAATAAATGGTTTCATAATGACGTGATATTACTTTGAAAATTATGACGCCGGCCCGCTCATCTGAAAAAAGTACCTGTTTTCTACTCAATAGCATGGCTTTGACTATAGGGGGCTTTGACTGTAGGCAATAATTAAGATACGATATAATTATTGAAATTAGTTTTTAATAAAAAAAAAGTTCATAATTTAGTGAACACGCCAAATATTTTGATTTTTTTCAATCAAGTGATGTAGATATGTTTCTCGCGATTAATTTAACGAGAGAAAATAACACATTTACAAGATCTTAATTTTTAATTTATTAAATCTAATTTTATGGTGATCTTGCTAGGATTTAAGTCTTGGTCGGTCTAATCGTAAAGAAAAGTTGACGACAAAAGACAGCAGTATTATTATTTTATTGATTTGTGATGGTATAACTATATCGAATTTAAAAAACACCACTGCTTAAATACATGTGTAGTAGAGTAGGTAATGTTAAATTTACGATATAATATGATCGCTGATTTCTTAAGTCTATCGTTATTATTTTTTCTATTTTTATCTATTTTTTTTACATCCCTGTATTTTTGTTTATTAGTACTGCAACAATTTTTTTACGAGCGAGAATTGAATTCGTCAGAAGAATCAAAATGTCTAAAAATATATTTACAGTTTTTTAACGGGACGTCCAAACAAACTTTCATTTTTACGTTTGAGTCTTCCGACACAGTGGCGTTTGATTGAAATGTTATATAAAAACAATATTAACATCAGCTTTGATAAAAGGCCCAGGAGAAATATTTTTATTACTACTATCTTACAATTTCAAGATAATTGACATTGTTTTGTGGAAACCGCGTGTTGTGTTTGCTATAAGGTATAGTTTCTAAGCCGGAGTCACAGAGAAAAAACAATTTTAGGGGAGCCACAGCACAGTTTAAGGGGGCCACCGGTAAATCCATAAACTCACAGCTTTTTAAAATCGGACAGCGACAAAAAATGGTTTGAACTCCACGAGAGAGGTACTTTGGAATTGGAATTCTTGGATGAGTTAAAAAAAGTTCTCGCGTCTTTTCATTTTGGGAAATCCGTAAATTCTTGGATTTTTTAAATTGGGCAGTGAAAAATAAATAAAACCATTAATTGAAGCCAAATAATAAAATCTCAATTAATATTATAACAATTATAAAAATAGGAACAATCAATATGGTTCCATATTTCTCTGCTGAGTTTCACTTTGCCGACCGCTGCTTATTTACACGATGACATATCTCACTCCTCTTCGACTACCGTCTTTGTTTCCAGAACCCTCATATGCCCCAAATTAAAAACGGACACAACTATAAAAAAAGAGTTTTTGTAATTCTCAAACTATTACAATTTTATTAAGAATGCCACTGAGGTAATATGTAAACTTTTACGTAGAAATCATAATAATAATAAATTTTATGCGGATGTGAAAGAAAATGCTCTCAAAAAATCTATTTCGCTCTACTTCAAACACAGTGTTTATTATTCTAAAAAGAAACATTTTTAAAATCACGTTATTTTAAATCCAGCACCAGGAAATTGCATATTATATTTTCTTTTTATTTTAATTGTGGCGTACGTATGAAACCACAGCTTCATTTATTGTTTCTATTTAAATTTGTATTATACCATTATTGAAATATTAACAGATTTCTATACATATGTATAATTATATAATAAATATGTTTGTGATTTCTACATCTATGACACTGATCTGATTCTCAAACCGATTGATAACGAGAGTTTTTTTTGCTTTACTGCTAGTCCTGCCCTAGCCCTATTATTTTCTCTTAAATCTCTCCCAAAAAAAGAGAGTAGATAAACTCCGCCAGGAAACCATAAACTCTGGTTTCAAAAACTTCTTTTACAATCAAAATTTTTCATTTTGATACAATTTCTAGCAGTATTTATTTCAAGAATGCATTGAAGTTCGTTTGCCTAATTTAATTTCAAGATTGAATTTAAGAAATTATCTACATATATTTTCAATAAAATTCATCAAAAAGGTGTCAAATAATCACGTATAAATTATCTTTCAAGATCACGACTTGAACTCCAGTATCAAAAATTAGAACTATTAAATTTCGTATACGAAAATTCGCTTGCGTAATTAAAAAAAATACATCAAGCAATTACAGAATGGATCAGTGATTAAATCAATGTTAATACTAACCTCCATGCTCATGTCAATTGCTGCAATATGATAATAGATAATGTAATAAATTAATGAACAATATTATCGACGGTGTATATCATTATATCTGCTTCGTCAGTGAATTTCAATTTGATATCACAACGTGAGGATGACTGTGTAAAATTTTAAGAATCCACATTGACTAGGCGCTGTATGCTACAACTGATATGCCCGCCAAATCTGTACGATTCAGTGGTTTTATTTACCATTTGTAAAGGATTTAATCATTGTAATAATTAAATACGAACGAACTTTATTTTATCATCAAATAAAGTTAATATTTTATTCAATACATCGGATCTTTCTTAAATGAAACTTTTATTTTCTTATTATATGTCCGAATACACTTCTTAAACGAAATATTTAAAATTGAGAAAATTAAAACTCTTATCATATTATACTATAATAATTTAATGCTGTTTAAATCAATTCTGGTGTAAAAACATTATATTCAAGAAACTTAACATAAATATTTTCTTCGACTTAATCTTAACTTTTAAATATAACTGGTAGCGTTCACTAAATGATCAGTTTCGATTGATCATGATCAATGTATACGTTATGGTTTAAAAAATCTTAAGATATAGATAATCTCAGGTACTACACCTATTAGGGCATCCAATCCAGGGCCCTATTTTCTATTTTGGAATATCGAGGTATTGATCGTGTAACATAATTTCATATTTTTATTTTTAATTAATATCCCTAGCTTTAATACGAAAAAATATGACATTATAGCTAACGGCCGAGATTACGTGGTCGTAGGACTGAAAACCATAACACTTACAATAGTTGCACAGACAATATAATACCAACGTTATTAATTTATACTTAATTTCATTTAAAAAAAACTTTTGGTACTTGAATTATTAATACCAAAATTTAATCATTTAATTCGCACACATTCGCACACATTTTACATTTGAGAAAATTATCGAAAATATTCGTTAACCTACTATTATAGTAAAGATAAACATTTTTAAACTTCTCAAATTATATGCAAAACCTAGAGTGAACTTTTTATAAATCTAACTATTCATTATCCACGCACCTTTGTGGTACCTACCAGCTAGGGATTCTGTGTCGAGACGTCTCGGGACTTATCAGGTTTTTGCTGTCTTAAGTCCTGGGACATTGGTGTCTATTCTCAGGATCAGTTTTGAAAAAAATGAATTATATTCAGGCTGAAGGATTAAAACCCGGGGTTTTAAACAAAATTATTTATGCCTATATAAAAGGGATCTGATAAAAAAACAGATGTTTGGGATTTATAATTTCGTAGAAGTTTCAAATACCATGTGTTTATTTATTTTAATATAACTGTAACAAAAGCAAAATGTAAAATATTAAAATTAAATGTTCATACGTCATATTGTTTTGTGTACAAATGATTTTTCACTATTATGCAAAAGTACCATGTCTCAATCGGACAAAAAGGTCTTAAAGCTGTATTGTGAAGTTACGGTCATAAATTTACTCATTACGGCGGCTTCATTGATAATTTTTCATTACATGTACCGTTATCATCCCTTCTTAGTAAAAATTAACCGTAAGCATTGCACATATCCAATACATAAGAAAAATAACAATTATTAAACATTGTGTTAAAAAACGCTATTACTAGTGCGTTCTTTCAAAAGGTGTGTAAGGCATGTATGTAATACATACATACATGCAAATATTTAATTTGAATACAATTATAATTTTATTGAAGGGGAAATAAAAGTCTCGAGTCCCGCGATGTCCCGGGACTTTGACTTTATCACGCCTTGAGTACCGGGACTTTGAAAACCCCAAGACTTCAGAATCCCTACAGTACCAGCCGATAAGCCGATAACCTTCTCGTTTCCTGAATACTACTTTAAGATTACCAGCTGTATTATTCAAATTATTGGCTCCACCTTGAATGGATCATAAATCTATAATTTGTTTATATTATAAACTTCTCTATTGTTAGAACTCTTGACAAAAAAAAATACTAAATGAATAACCATTGTTCCATACGACTATAAGAAATCTGTTTAAAATCAGATCATTGAAATGATTTGCGGATAATTTATTATAATCGAGACTTAATCAATTCGCAATGCTAACTAGACTTAATTGGTATTTTCATTTCAGAGAAGTTCAACACACACGTTGTTATAATCTTAAAAATATCGCCCTTATCGTTTTGTGTTGGAGATTGAAAGCATAAATAAATAGATCACGAACAACTGAGGGTCAAAAATCTTTTGTGTGGTTTTATGATTTTTAAATGTCAAACATTGACATAACCCTTCCACTGCGAGGGTGTCTTGTTTGGTTCGAGGAATGAGATGCATTGCACGCGGTAACTGTCAATCGACACGTCATCACACGTTGATGCATTTTACCAATTTACCCGTTGACATGACGCCACAGTGGCGTAAAAATATATTTTAATTACACGATGCTTCCCAATCCTAACTTTACCAATAGTACAATTACATTTACTTAAATTTACATTTAATTTTTCTTATGACCAATATTTTTTTAACATGTAATTCTCAAAATGTCTGATATTGATATAAAGATTCCTAATTCAACGCCTGTATTCTAACGAAAATGAATCATGGCATCTACCAAAGACAATATACATATATGTATAATCAACCTTTGGAACATGTGCGTGCGTTGGATAGTGTGATTTTATTTTTAAGAAATAAGTAAATGGTATACGATTAGTTTTTTTTATCCAAAAAGCTGATTAAATTAGGTGAGTGCATTAAAAAAACAAAATTTCAAAATTATTTTTACAGTAGAAGCCACTTAGATAATAATATATGATTTTTAAGTATTGTAAAAGACATGTTTGGGACCTTTTTTAAATTGAAAAGTCAAAAAATATCTCCAACTTTTACATAGAAGGAAAACGTGAAACGCGTTAAAAAAAACTAAATCATTTTCGATTAATAATGATGCAAAATAATGCACCCCACTGGGCACTTTTACGCGTTCAAAAGTAGTCGCTAGGAAATGATATTGATAACACATGCCATTATCCATGTGAAAGAAGATTTTACAATTACTTTAAGGATAGCATGGTGAAAGTATAACATAAATGTAGAGTTTATTTTGCATCGGGAATTCAACTCAATCTCTAAGCTGTATAATAGAAAGATCTGTAAAAACCATTGTAATTCCCTTTGGATCCAAATCAGGGCTGTGGAGTTGCGTGAAAAAAAGACGACTCCGACTCCAACTTTAAAATAATTGACGACTCCGACTACAGCTTTAAAATAATTAATGACTCCGAACCCGACACCGTGGAAAATTTTCAATAATTTCATTTTAACTTATATATATATATGTATACCATCAGATCATCTTTAGTCAGCCAAGCATGAAATGTTAACACTTTTGATTATTTTGTTTAAATACACATCATAAAATATATTTTTCGAAAAAATCGAGCCGCTCATTTTTCACAACTCTGACTCCGACTCCACAGCCCTGATCCAAATACATATCGCTACATCAATACAACAGTAACACAATCTGAAAAACTTAGTTTCGAGATATAGACAGTTTAATGTTTGGCAAAATCTTGTTTATTTTTTATAACATACAGTTTTATAAGAGTGCTGTTAATTTCTGTATAATATATGTTATGTATTCTACAAAAGTAATACTTGCAAAGAATTCAGAGCTCAATTACTGCAACTTTCTGTCTTAACAAACCTGCGTTTTTTTCGGACAGGTGACCAATTTCCATCTATTAGGTATACGTTAATTACAAAAATCCTCGGAAAATGAGAAGTACTGTATGACGGCAAACATCAGACATTCAAACGATATGTAATTTTCACATATTCTCAGAAAAAAAAGAATCATATTATATTCAACAAATTAAACACATTGTTCTTCTCAATATTATTAAAAGAAAAATTGTCGTTTAAAAAAACATACTCGATTTGGTGTTTAGTTATCAGAATCTCAGAAGGTTATCATACTATCTGTCTGTAAAAAAATATATTAAGCAACTGGTCTACAACCAGTCATCGAAATACGTCTTATATTCAAATACTCTGTGAATAACTTATGTGCTCCACATTTGGGGGTGGGTTTAAATAACAAAAACTTTGATAATGTTTAAGTTATTGTTTATAATTCACTATCTTTTTTTGTATAAAAGGTGAAGAAACGATTTTTAGATTTTCCTTTCTAAATTACATTATTTTGTTTTGAGATTAAGTGACTGACTTACAGACAGTTCTTTTTAAGCGTTTTCATTTGTTATGATTCATTATGAATCCATACTCGTCTACACTACGTTAGTAACGGATATTTTTAGAAAAAAATATTGTTTAATTTAGATAAAATCAGTAATTAGTGGCATCTTTATGATATGATGCATCTGTGGCATCCTGGCGTAAATCTCCGAATTAGAAAAATATAAATAAATCTCAGAATCATAAGTGTTTTCTTATACTATTTTAATGACTCGGAAACTATTGCAAATTATTAAATAGTGACGTAATCTTTTGCACTTGTATATGATTAATAAACTTGGAAGCTCAGTCGGCTAGCTGTCAAGTAGTGTTGAATTTTCAAAACTTCTCGTTTTTCCTAACATCACCTTATATAAATAATCACTGTAATATGTATCGCAAATGCACGTTTTGGACTGAGTGTGAGATGTGCTATATTTTAATTATAAATGTGGGAAATCCTGAATCAATAGACTAAACAAAGGATCAAGATTGTTTATGTTTATGCCACTGACAGCTGATGACTTCAGCTGATGTTGAAAGGAGAGAGATATTTTATGCCTTTGGCGATGTTAAATATATAAGTTATCTACCAAACTTAATATCGAATCTATATTATAAAACAGATATTGTATAATAATAATCGATGAGTTTTGTTTAAATATTATCCACTAACTTGCTGATTGAATAATATACATATCGCACCTCTGCTAAAATAGAGTCATAATTTATTTATGATATGACTTTTGTCATTGTACGGTACTAATTGTTAATTTTAGGTGGAAATATACGGTATTTATTAAAAAAATAAATACATTATTTTTACAACTAATCAAAATATACAAAATACAAAAAAATCTCGAAAGCAGAACAAGAAAAAGTCAGGAAAACATGAATTTACTATAATTGTAAGCTAGTTTTTTTCTCTGTTAAAAACTTTAATTGAGTTATAACTTTTTTATCGGATGTGCGATATGCATCATACACATTCCACTAATTTTCGGTATAATTATTCACGAAACATATTTTTTTTGTATTTTATAATAGTTCTATCGTGTTATAATTAATTTATTATTGAAAAATATTAAGTCAGGTCCGTGGCGCAGTGGTCAATATGGTTGACTTCCGTCACGGATCTTACAGGTTGAAATAGCAGTTCAAACAGCATTTTTTCAATCAGTGTCTGGGATGTTTACAAATTCCTTCAACCCTTCTAATCCTAATATAACGGGGCTTAACGAGAGCGATTAGCTAACCAAATAGTCATTAACATAACCCTTACTCTTTTTGGTAAAATAGAGAGGGTGATCAACTGAACTGAATAACAAGCAGTTCTCGTATAAAAAATTGTCTTAGGGGGCACGTAGGAGCGGGTGGGGGACATGGATTAAAACAGATCATGATAATTAACATGTAGATTAAGCAGTCATAAATAAACCAAAAATAAATCAAAATAGACATCTTGGTTTTGGCAAATTTCTCGTGCTTGTGTACGGTAGTGTAGCAATGAACGCATATGGCATTAAAAATCACCAATTTAAATTACTGAATTTCATCATTTACGTCTTTCAAGCAGTCAGACTAAAATATTTAATAAACACCATGTTATATATAGTAATAATACAATAAGACCTTTTCATAAAACGGTAATCTATAATTTAAAGAAACAAAACTAAATCTGTATAGTGGCTGAAGCCCGTAATTAATTAATTAAAAACAAAGTACCAGTATTTACTATGAGGTATACAATTTACCAACTTCCTTTAGAAGAATGGCATGTTGTAATGTCAGATCTTTTTAAATATGGAATCAAATAACGTTGTCCATAGAAATTGGCAGAGTAGTATGTATCAGTAATCGCTGTAATTTGTAACTCTATAGTTACCTACCTAATACCTATGTGTGACTATACATACAACGCAACAAGCGGTCGAATTGCAAACTAGAAACATAATTATTACGGGATTACGAGATTTAAATCTGCAGCGAAAGCAAATAACCATAAGCCGCTGAACTAGTTTTAATTGATTAATTTATTGCTCCTGTACCGGATGGTCCGAGCAAGAAGGCGGTAAAGATAGGTCAGGATTTCGTTATCACAAAACCGTACACAAAAAATAGAATGTACATAATATTTCTATTCGCTAAGTCTTTAAATCCACTATAAACTGTTTTACGATTTTGGTGGAAATCAATTCTTCGTGAGCAGGGAAATATTTCATGTCTAGAAAAGTATAGTAAAAACCCAAGTTCATTTTTGGTTGAAAAATTAGGTTGAACATTGTAATTTTGTTCATAAGTGCACATATATTCTATCAAAACTGCCTATGTCTATATCAAAAACCTGTTTTATTTTTAACCTATTTAAAATAAAGCCCAAAATGTGTAGTCTTGGTGTAAGGTACTCGGTTAAAATATCAATATTTTAAATTCTTTAAAAATATAATTTTGTACCTGGAAGGTAAACTACACTATGTCAAAAAATAGGTTTTTCATTATGACTAAAGATTTTTCGAGAAGTTATAGTGAGTTATATTTGTTAAGGTCATTGATTAAATTAAAATATATTTTTTACCATATTACTGGAAAAAGTGTCGCGAGGTATTCTACACAATTTTGATTTATCATTTTTTTCATAATTTACACTTAACACTTTTTTTAAAATATTTTTCCTACATTTTGTTTTTTTATTCGATATTCAAATATCTATTTCTAGTAAATAGCAAAGAAGCATTACTTCGTTACATCTGAAAACTTTACTTTACTTTTTTAATGTGTCACAAAAAAACCCTTCTTTTTTTAATATAAACGTATTCAATTTTTGAATCGATAATATATATATTGTATTACGATGTTTTTGAAGAAATTTTCAGGTATTATAATTATTTGTATCCTCGTGTGGTATCGCCGCTGATAGAAATTGAAAGGAAGTATTATACACTCACTTCTAAATAATAAAAGGTTTTGGTTATACTAAAAATATGATGGTTGAATGGATTGACGTATCAATGAATAGACGTCAGCCGATTTCAAAAGCATGCTCGTGAACACAAAACATTTTAATAATAATTGAATAAATATGATTTTCGAATATGTTGTATTGTTGGTAATTCCCGCATTATTGGCATATTATTCAATAGACCCATCGACTAACAAAGATCTTGTTATGATATTTTTGGAAAGTGAACTTTACAATAATATTATTGTGTATTATACTACAATAAGTAGATACTTAGTACTGCGTAGTATTGCAAATCCTTTCACAACAACATAATTATTTTCAAATATCGATTGAAGCTCATATCAAAATATCATTCAATTTTATTTACAATTTAATATGAAATAAATTTCGTTTTCAACTGAATACTTGAAAACGGAACATAAATTTCCATTGCTTTAAATCAGTCATTTTGGAAGTGCTCCAAATTTGTATTGTATGGTGTATTGATTTATTCTGTACAATATAAGCATTCATTTATTTTTTTATCAATAAGTGAATTTTGTCCATAAATTAATTAAATATGACGTTTTATATTACTGATATATATATTTTTAAAATTTTGATATGATTAGCATTGTTTCAATAATATTGCAATCGTCTTTCTATAACTTGAATAGTAGAATACATAATTAAAATTAATAATATGTATTATTATTATTATTATGTATATAAAAATTTATTCCTTTATCACGGATACTTGCACATACTTAATTACTTTAATTTACGCAATAGATATTTTACAAAACATTTCCAACTGATTGAACACATGAAATAAAACGATAAATTTCGTCAGTTTATTTTTTTTACTCTTTAAATGAAAACAAAAATAATACAAATTGTGTTTTATATTTCAATAAAAAAAAAAAATGAACATTTAAGCCAAAGTTTCGTAAAACAGTCTGTCGTGAAGCAAAAATTAGTAGATTGTTTGAATTAATGGACAACTGTAAGAAGATTGTTTATTCTTTCTTGCTTCTATAAATATATGTTTATATATATATATATATATTCACGTTATTTTTTCTAAATTCAAACGATATTTTGAATTTTAAAACTAATATTTTTAACCTTTAAAAAAATGGATATTAATATCAAGCTGGTTTAATGTTTTCTTAGTCTTTCTCCATCTCAAGATCAACCATCCAAAGTATATTCAGGTATTCATTGTAACAGCTATGAGAATGAAACGTTTTCCTGGAAAACTCTCCACTCGAACATTTGCAAGACAGTCTATTACCAAAACCAATTTATTGTAGCCATTATGTGTGTAGGAAACATTTAAGATGCAATTGCTGCGTTTTAGTAAATGCATTTTCTAACGCAGTGCAATAAAGCGAACTTGCGTAAATTGTTAAGAGCAAGGGCCAGCGTATGAAATTTGGGCATGGTTTAGTGATCGCCAATAATATTTACTCTTGTATTGTCTACATTCTATAATATGTATACAAAACAAGCTTCCACCATGTTTTGTTTCTAGAATTGCACTTTAGATAAAACATACTATCATATAATATATATATACTGAACGAAATAAGTAGTTTAATCTAGATTAATTTAAAAGACTAGATTTTTTTAAATGTAGAGCATATGGTATCCTAATGTAGGTATCTCAACAGAAGTGTTTCTACAAGAACTGTTTGTTACTCAGTTGCTCAATCTCTCTTTTGTCAAAGAGAGTAGTAGAGATAGAAGGATAAGGCTAGTACAGGACTAGTGGTTAACTAATATCCAGTTATTAAAGGATCGGAAGAGTGGGATGGAATTTTCAGACATCACAAGCGCTCAAAGAAATCAATAAATCGACTGAAAAAAAGACTTTTTTTTCAAACACTAGATTAATCTACAAAAAATAATTGTAATACAACCACAAATTCAATAACGAAACCGAATAAAAGATTTTAGTGAATATTTTTTCTATCGGTTTTGCTCAATAAATTTAGCCTTTATGAACATTGCGGATAGAGAAATACGATTTTGTTTTCAAGATAACGACTTATCTTATTTCGCTAATAAACGTCGTTTACTATTTCAGCCCTGCGTGTAATTTGAAATACAGATGTTGCATGAAGGGTCGTCTTGAGCGCCGTAATAAACTATCGAAACACCCTGTTATTTCATGTTATTGGTACCTACTTCTTACTTACTTACCACTGTTGTAAAAGGGTGTATTTTCTTGAACAATATTCGGAAATAATCAAGTGTAGATAAATGTTTAATATTCTTCATAATATCAATACAATAACATGTTGAAATGGTAAACTCTGTTAATGCTATACAATAGTTAAGTTAATTTGCCTAACTTGAGTAAAAATAAATGTCACATTCGAATGTTTAATATTGCCAATAAAAACGATTTTTTAAAAAAACTATAGTAGATTCAACCTGCAGTATTTATTGTCTGTAGAAAAGATTCATTTTTTTTATTATCTATTAGCATTTAATTAATCAACCTCTTTTACAGGACGTTAAAAAATATTGATTCCGGGCTATATAATTTCACAAAATTATGAAAAACAAAACATTTAATCAGTACTGCAAGAATATGTCAAAATAGCTGAAAAATTCATTGCATAAATGCGTACTACGCGATATTTTTTATTGATTGAATCGACATTAACTTCATTAAAATAAAGTTAAAAAAAATATTTCTACAAGGATTGATGAATATTATTGATATCTATTCCGGCGTCAAGCCATCGTGAGAGCAGTGGTTCAGTTGAATATTGTTCAGTTTTATATGAACTTTACTAGAAGATTTATCCTATTTATTTATTATACTTATCTAATATTTTATAAATAATAAATATAATATCTAATTGATTAATAGTATATGATAACTTAGCTTTAATATGTATTAGGACTTAAAAGGGATTATATTTATGACCGATGTATCATAATGTATCATAATAGTGATATAGTCGTAAGTTTGCTTTTAAAATAACATTACTTAATTTAATGAACATTCTTCCTTAATGAATCATCTTTTATCAAACTATATATTGAAGAATCCACGTAATTATTTGATATCTGATGAAATTTTAAATGTAGAGAAAAGAGGTTTCCATGTACAACAAATTTATAAATAAATGACAGTTACATTTAAAAAAATATATAAATGAAAAATTATTTACTATGAAAATTATTTATTTGAGCATAATCATATTATTACAATATTATAAAATTCACCCGATATCATAATGTTGGTATATTTAATTTTATAAATATAAAAAAAAACACTTTAATTCATCAATCCACCCGGTTAAGATACAGGATACAGAATACAGGGTGTTCATAAAAAATGCATATCCTCGCTCTTACAAGCGTTGAATTTCTCTCCCCAGGTAATAAAGATTATTTGTATTTTCCCTGTAATTGGGGTGGTTGTTATTTGTGAATAGTACAATCTGCGGAACTGGAGATTGAAGAGTACATACATAAATTACCAAAGAAAATCATCTGTAGCCGTATTTACCTGTAGCCAATTAACAACTACCATTACAGAATATGAACGTAATGTTTAAAAATTTAATTTCATGTAATTTTTCTGGACATGTAAATAATTTAATGCGTTACTAAAATTCAATATATTTAACGTTTTTTAGCCTATCTGCTTTTTAAAATGTATCGACTTTTAATGTCTACTATTTTTACGAGAACCAGGTGTTCACTCAGGCATTCTATTTTTTCACAATAACTTTCGTCCAGATTTCATCTTCTCGATATTACAGTACAACTCAAATCCCCATTAAAAAATCAGAGAGCACACAGAGGGTCTATTATACAGTGGCGGATTACCCTATAAACAAATGAGGCGCGCGCTTGGGGCCTCCGAATCTTAGGTCCCTCAAAAAAAGCTTATATAATATAACCTATATACTTTTTGTTCAGATTTTTTTTATATATTTTGAATATATTACTTTGAATTTTCTGACGTTTTTATGTTATCCGTAAAACAAGGCCTCCAAATTTTATTGCGCCTGAGGCGTCCCATGTGCTTAGTCCACCACTGCCACTATGATATTTCGCCAACCTTGAGATTTTTAATATCGTAATGAAAATCATTTTCGATCAACATATATTCAATATTTTATTGTCTCGTTTGTAACAGTAACGCCACTGAACTGAACTTTCCCTTTAAAATTGCATCCTTGCAGAGATAACAATTATAATTAACCGATGCCGCTCCATAAACGGAGTTTATTATTGGAAAAGAGCTTTTTGTTTTACGAATGGCTTTCTGCAGAGCAATATTTTTTTACGACGCCATCTTGGACGGAATGTCTGACTCTCCAATCCAAATTGCCACTTCTATACATTAACCTTTTATTCGTTTATAACGATCGCTGCAAAATAGCAAACTTAACTGCTCCACTAAACCTGCTTATAAACTTAATTGGATTTCTTATTCTCGGTGTACGCGTAAGAGTATTCTGTTAATTTGTTATCGATACGCCATTTTGTGTATCGAACCGTCAACAAAATGGCGAATTGATGATGTTGCTTAATATGCTATAAAAGATTCATTGTCTGACGCTTACACCAGTTCACGATAAAATAGTAAGGGTTGATATCATATGGGAAACGAAGCATTCATTCTTGGTTCGTTTTCATAATATAAACGCTGTCAAAATTAGGCAAAAACATGACAAATTCTCAGTATACTTAAAATCAGCTAAAACTAAATGGTTATTTGCCTTGAAATCATCGACTGCACACACATGATGGATGAACCAATTTATTAAAATATTATGTTAAATATTTTATCCGTAGATAGATCATCTTATATACTACTATATTTCTAGAAGCAAAGAAAGAGTATCATAAAAAATGATCACTTACTATGTATTTCAAACAAACATCGAATTAAATGAATGTTTTACTCTGCAAATTGTTTTGGTTATATTAAAAACCAAACGATTCATTTTCAATGTGGTGATCTAGTTGCTCGTGCAATGAATTATTTGCGATGAATTTGTTGTACACACAAAAGAAAATGATATCCATTGGGAAATGTAACAATAGATGATCCCCGAATATATCACCGCTTTTTCATGGTAAAATTTTCACACTAATCGAATAATGAAACACAAAGTGTTTTAATAGTATGTATTATTATTGGTTTTTATACTCATCCACTTAATCAACTGAAGTTTTTCTTTTACTTGACGTGGAATGAAAAAAAAATATTAATGCATTCATTACATACACAGTTAATGAAAAAATCCCTGTCTCAATTACCGTGTGATGTGTACAAGTGTCTCATTAATTATACTAGTTTGCAATTGTCTCTCAAATACGCGAAACACATGTCAAAATCAGTGAAGTGTAAAAATTATCGATCCTAATTTAATATCCATCGACTGTTTTCCGTTAAAGATTGCAGGGCTACAAAACAGATTAAAAAATAATATGAAATAACTATTACAACTTAAATACAATTAAGCGAGGGTTCTAATATTCACATTAGCTCATGTTGGCCGCTCATTATGGGTGATTAAAAGTGTATATTGCCATTTTAATACATGCAACAACATAAACTTCAATCATAAGTGCGAAGACTATTAAAATTTTACTGACGGGGGGACCAGGGGGCGACGGGGGACGTGGGTGATATCGATCAGATAATAATGTAATGGTCAGAGATGGTACAACAAAAAGTTTATGGCTAAAGACTTTTCTTAATACCATCATTAATAAAAACGTTACCTTATTGCAGTGTTTCTCAGCGCCCATTGTAAAAAGATATACGAACAAAGTAACGATTGAGAATTATAATATAATGTATAAGCGAAATTGATCGTATGCAAGGATAATAATATAATATTATTTTTGTATACATCGCAATAAAATATATCTGAATACAAGTTTAAAAAACAATATCCTTTAACTATGTAATTATCGTATAATATTATGTAAACATTTTTTTTCTTTGTTAAAAAACTTTGTTAAAGACTTCCTACTGTGTTGCGTGGGTAACGGCTCGAAACCCTGAATTAGAGGTCTGCACGGGTCGAAATTTTACAAAACTAACCGGTCCGAGCCCGAAAAACGCCCGACCCGGCCCGGGCCCGAGTCTATTACCGCACTTGTTACCCTAACCCGACCCGAAGCCCGAAACTCCTTATTTTAGCTCGCCGAGGAATTTGAAATCCTCGATTTGCTATATTTTTTCCCAGATTATCTCCGAAAGTCCTTTTTTTTAGCTCACCGAGGAATTTAAAATCCTCGATTTGCTATATTTTTCCCCAGATTATATCCCAAATTCCAAAGCCCGGCCCGGCCCGAGCCCGACTCTCAATTGCGCTTACCCGCCCGAGCCCGGCCCACGGGCCGGGTCGGGTAAGAGCCCGCGGGCCAGGCTCGGGCCCGTGCAGACCTCTACTCTGAATGGTCAGTTTCGTATGTTGATTTTTGAATCGATGTGTAAAATTCGTATACATCGATTTAAAAGATTTTTCTGAGAAAGAGAGTGAAAATAACAGTCAAAACATATTTTGTATATTTATCTGTTACTTGTCATTACCAATAATTGTTTGTTACACCCTGATATTTTATGTTGTGCTATTTATACAGCTATGTAATATTGTATTATCTTACCAGTTGATAATGCTTGTCATGAGCGAAACCAGTATTGACAATTTAAAATGAAATTTGAGTTAGTATAAATGTAATATAAAATTAATCAGGAATCAGTGATACAAAAGAATGTTTATTTTTTTAAAATAAAAGATACTATATTAATACCACCCAGGAAGCCCTTCCTGGTATGGATCTAAGGCCAAATACAAAGAATTGAAGGGATCTCATTAGAGAAAAATAAATATATTGCGGTTTAACAACAAATGACCAAGAATCTAAAATGCTTTAAATGGGATGCTGTAAAATATTTCACAACACTAAGGTCATCAGAAGTCCCGATTCAATTCCGGGAATTTACGGTATTTTGTGGAAAAAACTAAAAACCACAATATATTTTTAAAAACACGACAATTTTACTTTATGAATCTCCAAATTCAAGCAACCATCTTTATTTTAAGCTCGTGGCAAAATAATAAATAATTATGTAAACACTTACTCAGTAGAAATCTATTATAATATTTAAGGCATGTAAACTTAAATAATAATTATAAAAATATTTAATATCGCTGATAACGTCATGCTGAAATAGTTTTTAACAATATGTATAACATTATCAAAAAAAAAATCGTTCACATTTGAATCTTTATTTGAATTCATATGCATTTATATGTAGCTTCAGGGGTGGGCTGGAGGGGGCTCGGGAGGGCTCGCGCGAGCCCCTTGCTAAATTTAGGCACGGCCGGCGAGCCCCTTGTTAAGTTGAGAAAATCATGAAATCACCTAACTGAAATTTCTGTAGAAGGTTAAATTTTATTATGAAACAAAATATTTTGTTTCCTCTTCAATTTTGTGGGCGACATTTTTTAGGGGCTTTCCCTTTTTGGCCTCAAAATTCTTTATAATATTTATATTTCAATCCTACAAAACAGGTATGGGGGGCACAGAAAAAATAAGACACTCAAATGAGCCACGAGCCCTAAAAGGTTGAGAAACACTGATTTATAGTGTGAAGGCATTATGGCTGACATTTACCGAGCCCCTTGTTAAGAAATTGGCAGCCCACCGCTGTGTAGCTTCATATTACTGACTATACATTGTAGATTTTTTACATGTTTTTAAAATAATATTTATTGGTATGTGTGTGATCGTGACCCAAAATAAAAAAAGTGAAAAGTGATTTCAATATAACCTAAATGTTTTCCCGGTATGTGAGTATTGGCCGCCCTGTTAACAATACGGCAACAATTTGAGTCAATCAACCGGGAGCGGCCATTGTCCCGCTAATGCGTCGCGGCGTTCCATTTTCAAATTGCACCAATTAAAATTCTCCCCCATTACCGAAAGGCCGTTGGGAGCACAAAAAAACGACCAGCCAGTTTCTCGGAAGTTGCCAATACAAAAAAACTTTTAATTAAATATTATTAAATAATAATACTGGCAATCTATCAGCGTCTATAAATTCGTCAATATGGAGAGTTTTTGACTGCTCTGTCAAGCCAGATAATTCTCTAAGCAATTTGGGGCTTTAGGTTTTAAATGAATTCGTATGCTTCAAATTTTTTTCTTAATTGCAACATATTGGGCTTAAATTTTAATGGGCTTTTAATTAAGAAGACTTACAAACGAAACGTGAAATAGTACGCACAACAATTTATCATTTTAAACGTCAATTGTAATTAATGAAACTGGTCATCATACTGTTTCGATAAGATAATCCTAAATATAGTAATATAAACGAGAGTGATGTAAGAAATACATTTTCGGTATGTTTCTCAAACTTTTCTAAAATGTTGAAATTTGACGTAGTGAAAGAATTCTACAGCACAAGACCACAGATTTTTTTGTAGAGAAAAATCTCGTACACCGATTATTTCTTACACAGAAACTCTAGTCCATCGAAAACACTGAACACATACTAATTAAGCCCTTTATAAAATTTTGTTTTATTTTGATGTCTTATGTCAGAAATGCCAAATATTTATCAGGTTGAGAACAAGCAAAATATTAAATAATATGTGTATATCTTAAATATAGACTCGATGTCGTGTGTCAAATTAAAAAAAATATTTAAATGTACTGAATATTCTTTATCCGAAGTTATGTCTAGAGAAGGCAGTGGTGTAGTGGGGCCAGGTCGGCGACCTGGCACCTGAAAATGAGGAAGGCGCTCTGCCACCTTTTTGACTTGTAACTTAATTTTCAAGTATATACATATATTAAAAATCGTTTTTTTTATTGATTTAATTGTTAAAACTTGTGGTTTTTTTTAACTTTAGACGGATATAAAAAAAAAACAAGAAAAAATACGGAAGAAATCAATGACCGACCTGGTACTTATTTATTTACCACTTCACCACTGACAGAAGGGTATAATAGCTCGAAAAAATATGTGTAGGTAGTTTTCTTTTATGGAGAATTTCTGTTCGGAATAATTTTGTACGGAAGAATTACAGAACCATTTGGCAGTGTATATTAGAATGAAAATTTCAACTACTAAATAACAAAACTTAACAAAATCATATTTGTTTCATTTTTAATATTATCGTAATAGTGCACTACCAAGTAAATGCTAATACACTCAATATATAACCACGTATAAAATATTAAACTATACAACACATGTATAACATAGTGATGCTCCACGTTTAAAATAGTGGAATAAAGAGTTACACCAAAAGTGATATAAATCATAAATCTAACTAAAAGTTCGAGCACAGAATCATTTCAAGGATTTCCTCGTTAGTCATCCAATGGACATCGCTGGAAATGATTAACACAATTATTTATTTTAAATATATTTCTAAGAAATATTATATATAATTGTTTTTTAAACATTTTCTCCGAACTAAGAAACTAATTGCGTTACATAAACAATTTATTTCAAGGATTCCATAATGTATAGAAAATTATGTGTTTTAAATAAAATTAAAGCACTCGAATATTTTCTTTTTTACGTAACCAAAGAGTAAAAAATACAGAATATTTGTTTGCAAAGTTTTGAATCATTCATAAGGCCATTTCGGGCAAAGAATTTTAAGCCACGGTTTCCCAACCGAAGGCCACACCATGTTCTTAAGGGACCACACGGAAAAATAATTTTAGGAGAGCCACAGCACAGTTTTGTGGGGGGAGGGGCATGGGAAAATATCCGTAAACTTCCAAGTTTTGAAAATTGGGCATCGGCAAAATATTTTGAAATTTCGGTAAGAGCTAAAAGAAAAATAGGTCTCACGTCTTTTAATAGAATATATTTTTAAGACAAAGACAATATATTTTTAAATCCGCAAAAGAAATTTTATTTTGAGAGAAAAAGAAAAGAGAAGAGAAAAAAAAAAAACGGATATGGGGGTCACGGAAAAATATGAGACTCAAAAGAGGCCACGGGCCCAAAAAAGGTTGAGAAACTACATATGATACAATGCTTTTACATTTAGAAAAAATACTAGTATCTAGCAAGAAAATCACGGTTTTGTTTGAGTGAAATTGAATGAATTGAAATATTTATGAGTCTCTTCTACTTTAATATTATAAGAAATTATGCTCTTTATTTCTTGTAGATATGTATTGATTGATTGCAAATTTCTTCTCACCCATTCGATCGTTAGAACGGGACTTTCTGGCCACTAGTCTTGTTGTTACTCTAACCTTCTTCCCCTACTTTCTTCGAAAAGAGAGGTTAAGCAACTGAGTACCAGTTTTTGAAAAAAAACGTTATACTAGCGAAAACTGGAATGAAAAATAACACGGACCATAGTATTGACCATGTCAATATATGAACCTCGTACCGCTGTAACGATGCGCAAGTGCTCTGACACTCTACTTTGGAACTCATTTTTACGTGATTACGTCGCAAACTTCACTTCGTTCTTGATCGGTCTTCATTTTTTTATATAGTCAGTCAGTCCTGAGTAGGGTCTCCAATCTCGGGATCGTGATAGTTCTAATCCCGGGATTTCGGAATTGAGAATAAGAAGTGAAAAACTTGTTAAATCCCGTAAAAAATAATTTGCGCTGTAATCACTGGCAGTCGTAACGAAAGGTTAAGGCTCCGCAAAAAAATCTCTCACATTTTTTCATTTTGAGAAATCCATAAATTCCTAGATTTTTAAAATCACCCAACGAGCAAATTGTTTTAAAATCTGCCAACAAGCTAAAAAAAAAAGGTGCTTTACCTTCTTTTATTATTTTAAATCTCTCAACTTCTGATTTTTTTTCTCAGTGATCAATCCTGAGGTTTCGAAAACCCACAATAATTATAAATCCTAAAATTCTTCAAGAATCTCAAACAATTGTGACATAATTTTATGGTGAATGATCAATTCCGGGATCCGAAAAATTATGAATCCCGAAATACCGATATCACAAAAAGTGTCTGTAGTTGGATGCCCTAGTCCTGAGTTTGTCAAAGTTTCGACAAAAAGATTAGACACCTATAATTATATAATTTGGCCAAATTAGCGTCGGTCTGTTACTTTTAATGGAAGTTTAAGGTCGGGTGAGGTTTGCTCAGAAATTGCCGAGATGTGACTCATTTAAAATTGCTATGCTGTATCAATTTCAGAATTGCCTGTCAACACACAATGTCAAGAACTTTAAAAGACTTAAATCATTCTTGTTATTTAGGAATATGATATGCCGTCAAAATTGTATGTGAAAAAAGATATTATTGGCGTAGATCGTATATTATTACATGTTCAATTGAAACCTCAGTTTATAATATACGTGGAAGAAATCTAAGATGAATAGGACAAAATGTGTGATCTATAATACCAAAAGAATCCAGATTTCACTTTCTGGCATCTTAGGGCATTCAAGTATACAGATTAACTAAAACTAGCACTTAATAGTAAATGGTTGTATCGTGTACAAATACATAAGGATACAATTTATTTATTTTTCAAGTATTTGATGTAGATCTTTATTAGTTTTAAAAATGGTTTAAATTTTGATCAATTAATGAAATAATCAAATTAACAATTACTATTTATGCATGTCTTTTAAATTACATGCGATTATCGTTAAAATCGATTCGAAATGTGTGACACAACATGGGAATGCTTACTGATTTAACAAGGTGGCTATTTTTAAAATGTCGAATTATTTTAAGAATTAGATAAGTCTGATTGCTGGAAATTTTATAATTATTTTACTATACTTATATAAGTATATTTACATACACGTAAAGGATATAAAAAGCGTGAATAAGGAAGATTAACTTGTTTGATCATAATTGGCAAATTTCATAACTGTGTCCTATTTATTTTTAAAATATCTTTTTAAAACAATGTGTGATCACCCGTTTTTTATGTATAATTTTAACCCTTTCCTGCAAACCCGGGTCGTTAGTGACGAAACGTAAAAAAAAATACAAAATTTGAACGATTTAAATTTAATATTAAATTTCCAAGGATCAAAGGATCTTCAGTCGAAATCTTAAATTATATCGTTTGATCGCGAGAAATAACGGCCAAGATTAATTTATCTTTTCGTTCAACTTTCAATTGAGATTTACCAATATTTCACAAGCATGACAATCTTTTTTATTATTATTCGAATATATATTATTTGGAATTACACAGGCAACCAAACCTTATACCATTTTGGTACAGTTACATTTAAATAATACTAATATACGTAATACGTAATAAAAATTAAAACTTTACATAAACATATATATCAATTGTAAATGTTAATATCTGAATGATGAATTATAAATCAGTAAGGTACTCAGAATGTATTTGTTTATATTTCAAGCATGAAGTTTCTATGATACAGTTATTTATACTTTAGTCACTTCATTACTTACATTAGATCGTGCGTTTGAAATGGAAAAATAACACGCACAAGTTACGCCACTGCTCACGAAATATCACATGAAACATTGCAACGATCATTGCGTAATAATTGAAATTAAGACTTAAATAAAGGAAAGAACTTCAATATAATATTCCTTCTAAAATCAAAGAAAATTCAAGAGATTCATGCTTTAACATAAAAATGATTAGTTCTAATTTATTATCAGTACATACTAGCGAGTTTTTTTCGTGTACTTACAATAGCTATTTGATGTTATTCTTAAAAAACACGCGAAGGTGTGAAAATAATTTAGCCTAATGTGTTTTTTTATCATGTTTTATTAATTATTACATCTATAAACATTTATTGCTCACTCTAGTGTTGTAAAAAATACAATTTAAGACAGCAGGAGGAAATAAACATAAAAATATATTATATTTAAAATTTTAGGATTGCGTGTGACAAATGATATATATGATTTAATTACTTCCATGCTTATAATATTATGCCTATCCCTTAATTCGACAATAAAGATTTTTTTATTATCATGCAAAAAAACACAAACAATGACAGTATTTTCGATGGATTCAAAATACAAAATTAAAATGGAAAAGTCAGTTAATCCACTGGTTGTGTTTTTAATTACGAAGCTTGTTTATCTTTTTAGAAGCATCGTTATGCTAGTATTCAGATTGTATATGAATATGCTTCTCAAAAAGACAAAACACGTGTCACAGTAACACAGCCAATGAAAGAACGATGTTATCAATATTATTTTATATAAAATTTTGTAAGGTTCTTTAGGGTTCTAATAATTGAAGTTTAATTACCGCCAATTCTTGTGAAAATACTTGTATGAATTAACGCTAGATGTCATTCACGTAAATCATGAAGATAATAACTAAAGTTTAAACATTATTTATTGGAGTTATCAGGTAAGCGAAAGAAGGAAAAAATATATGTTTAAAATGCGACAAAGAAATCGATCTGTTTAATTTAGAAAAAATACATAGATCATTAAATAAATAATTTAAAGCGATTTGGTTTTTGAACCCATTACAATCATTTGAAACTCATGTAAATTATTAGGCGAGACGCTGAGACGTGTAAACTTGCAGTGCATACCTGCAAAATGTTTATTAGTGATTATACAGCGTGTTTCAAATTATTATTTGCGATTCCCTTAACGTGGCACGCGTTTAGATTGAGATTACGGTAGGCAACCCTCTGAGGTGCAGTTAAAACTGTGGTCTGTGTGTGTAGGGGTGACAGGGGGTGACTCACGATTTTGCACACCCTTTATTTTAAGCTCCCTCAAACTGTTTCTTTTACAGATTTTTAGCAAATAACAAATATTTTTTTACTATAAAATGAATGTTACTGAATTCGAATAAATTTTAAATTAACACAAATAATTTAGTATTTCCACACCATATTTTTCACAATTATATTTATTGTTTTACCACTAAATTATTTACTAATAATATATCATTTATTAAATATATTTTATTTAAATGAATATAACCCATGATATTTATTCTCAACCTACTGCTTGATCAGCATTCAAGAACAAATGAAAGTTAATCGGCTTAAGCAGTGAGGAATTAAGCACATAGGAGGCCTTAGGCAAAATAAAATTTGGAGTCACTGTTTTTCGTATAATATAAAAACGTCAGAAAATTCCAAGTAAAAATACTTAAAATCTGAACAAAAAGAATATGGGTTATATTACATAAGTTATTTTTGAGGCCCCAAGCGCGCGCCTCATTTGCTTATAGGGTAATCTGATACTCTGTTTAAGAAATATATGTTGACATAAATTTTAAATATTTTTACTTAAGACTCATCAGAAAATTCTCAGAAAAATCACGTCAGAAACATTAACTCTTCGACTTTTTTCCTCTGCAAGGTTATTATAAATGATTTTTGATATTCTCCATAGAAATCATTTCACATACATACAAAACCACTGCACTAAATCGGCATTTATTGTGTCACGCAACATCGTAAAAAATCAAACTAATTGAATACATCGTTTTTAAATGTACAATATCAAATTTGAATCGTTCAAACTATGTACATTCTCACAGATTTTGTCACTAATGGGTTTCGCCTTTCGGCATCTTCAAGCGTTTAAGTGCATGGATGAACTTGAACTGACAGTCAAGTGTTCAAGTTCAAGTTCATCCGTGCACTTAAGCCTGAAGATGCCGAAAGGCGAAACCTGGATCGTTAGTGACAAAATCTGTGAGAATGTACATAGATTTTGTTTATTATTTAAAAAATCAAAATTACAGTACATGACATTACAGCTGACGCCAATTCGCCATGTAGTTGACAAATATAATGAAACAAAACAAATATAATGAGACAAAAAATAAAACTACATAATACAACAAAATCAAGTAATAAAAAAGAAAAACTTAACAAAAAGTTCACGAACACTATCACCAAAAATGTCCAGTTCTCTAGGCAATGAGTTGAGTTCTCTAGGCAATAGTTTGAACGATTCAAATTTAATATTGAAATTCCACCAAGCACCTTCAGTCGAAATCTTAAATTGTACAATATCAAAATGTTTCCCACAGTCGAAAAAGCCCTGTAACGAAATTACTTATTGAATAATTCCTGCCCTTGGAGATCAAATTACCTCCCTCCGAAGAAACTGAACCTTTCTGCAGGATGAACAGACATTGAAGGGAAGGTTCAGAGGTACCAGAAAGGCACTTGTTCGGTAGTTTACCGGATGAAAGATTTTCACCTCAACAAACTTTTCACATTGTATAAGCATTATGTTTTCATTGCTCTGTATTATTTTATTTCAATTAAATAAAATTTGCATTCAATACAACACGTTTTTTTATTCAACCTCTAGTTAAAAAAATGCCCATAAGTGCGTCTTAGATAAGGAACTAAACTTGCAACATTTGTTTTTTTATGTCTGATAAAACTATGAGATTTAATTTTGATTCATATACCTTACATAAGAAGAATATTTGTACACAATATCAACTTTTTGACATACAATCTGTCCTAACTATAATAAATTTAGAAATGAGAAGTAATCGCTAATAGTCAATTTATGACAAAAATATAGAAGCATTAACGATATGATGAGTAAATTTAACAAATATAAGAATATTAATTAAATTGACCGACGATATTATTATCAAATACATATCTCATAGAAAATTTCGTGAAAACGGTACGCATAAATTTCAAATAGATATTTTTCCCCTGGATGTGACACGTGTTTCACTTCCGTGGGTAACATAATATAAATTCATAGTCTTATTATGCAGTTGGTTAGTGATGACACTGAAGTAGATTTTATTTTTTTAATAATGTTAAGTTAATTATTTATTAAAAGTATTACGATATCAGTATTCACCTAGTTTTCCTTTGTATTACTATTATATTTTTATATTTCGTCAGATGTTTATTACAAAATAATGTATATTAATAAATTAAATTACCTCTGTTGAAATCTGAATAAATATACTAACGCAAACATTGTAATTATATTACGTTGACTTGCCAAATAATATCCATGACATTACCAGGAACTTAGCCAGGATAGTCGCCGCAGGGTTAAATCCATGAGAAGCCCTACAAAACATTTTACCCCGCATCGTGTACGTCGTCATGTTAACAATGCTAGTGATTTTGCAAATAACAAATCGGTTGTAAGACGATCTCAATCAGTAGCACACAGTAGCGTTCTACCGTAGTATACATATCTATAAAGATTAATAAATATAAATAAATTAAAGAGCAATTGCATAATCGATACAACGGAAAAATCAAATTGATAATAAAAGAATATCAACTTTTAGTGTTACTAACTGTTACAATCACTTTCGGTTTTTTTAAATTGTTAAATTAACTACTAAAATTTTCCCCGTATCGTGCAGAAAAAGAGAATACCATACCACTGAAAGACAGGTCTCGATAATTTAATAAAATTTTGAGCATAGAAAAAAACTCTGTTAATATATTATATTAACCTTCAAATTTCAGTTGGAAACTTAAAGAAAAAATACACAATATGTAAACGGATAGTAGCCATTTGTTAGGAAATTAAGCAAAAATCTATGAAAATCGGTTGAAAGAAAAGTTGCATTTATAACTATCTAGGTCAGTGCTTTCAAATGTGATTTGAAGCCATCATCCTAGTAACCATAGAAAAAATATTTATCACCATCCCTGAGTAAAATTTGTGTAGTTTATTTATATATTTGAAATGCATTTAATTGATTGTAATTTAAAAGATCTCGGACACACGTGAATCTGAATATTTACAGACAGGGATGGGCTGGAGGGGCTCGGAGGGGCTCGTTCGAGCCCCTTGTTTAAGTAAAAAAATATTCTCAGATCAACAGTTATTGCTGTAGATGGTTTATATGTAATGTAATGTATATTTTTACATAATAAAAGCGTATAAAGTAACATTCGATTGACTTCATAATTATTGCGTATCATCCTATAAGAGTGATTAAAAAAATATAACACTGCGAATTCAGGTTAACCGAGCCCCTTGTTAACATTTGGCAGCCCACCGCACCACAGAAATGATTTATATGAAATGTTATAATCGCTAACTTGTATTATTATATCGCCCTCAAATGAAACGTTTTTGTTTTCTAATAAGTGAAGAAATAATTATCTAGGCCAGGGGTGGGGAACCTTTTCATTTCTAAAGACCACATTCATTTATCTGATTCAACATAAAGCCGCAGTATAGAAAACGTTGACACTACCCTCGTTATTTGTCGACTGTCAAACATATAATGGATTGATTACGCTCTTTTTCCAAACGCTTGCGTATAATTTTTTGATCAAAGTGAATATTTTGATCAAGTAAAAAGGCCACATCAGAGTAGCCAAAAGGCCGCAGATTCCCGCTCACTGATCTAGATGGAAATCTTATTACACAGAAAACATATTCCGGATTTTAAATAAAAAATAATAATAATTTTCCGAATTGTTTCAGTACTCCACTGTCGGGCTTACAGGTACGTGGCCGCGACAATAACCGCTAATCTTGGCAAGTGTAATAAATACATTATAAGATGATCCAGTTTTGCGGGCTGGCAACATTGTTATCGTTATTAGGTATTAATAATTATTATTTAGAGTCTATTTCAAGAGTAATGTGGGGATACATTAACCGAGGGTTTCCGATGTTAAGGGTTATTAGCGTACATGCCTGTTTGCATATTTCAAATTTATGTTCAACGGCGTTGTATGAATTCTTATTGATTCTCTTGGGAATATTAATTTTCAATATCTTATAAGTAATTAATACTTGTAACTATCAGTAGCAAATTTTTCATTTAAGCTACAACATATTATTGTTTTAGTGCTATGAATTCTAAATCACATTTTTTTACTGTGTCTGCTCCAAACATAGAGCATATGAACTCTCATTAGAGAGTCTAGATCAGGCGTGGGGAACCTGTGGCCCTTTGGCTACTCTAGCGCGGCCTTCTGGCCAATTCTGGAATTCTTTAAAAAAAAATCGTGAATTCCTGAAATTTTGGATGTCAAAATCCTTGGAATATCTAAAAAAGGTCCCTAAAGGTAATTTTGGAAATCCGCAAATTACTGGGCTTTAGAAATTGGCATGAAATTGTTTCCGGCCAAAGATTCTCTAGTCAATGTTTACTGCGACCTTGAAAAATGAATGCGGCCTTTAGAGAAGAAAAGGTTCCCCACTCTGGTCTAGATTAATGAAGATTGTTTTAACAAAAGCTTTAACTCACTCAGCTGCTCAATCTTTCTTTTTTCGATGGTGATGAAGATAGTTAGGTTAGCTTGGACATGTGCTGCGAATACGCTAGTGAATCTAAGCCCTGCCTGTCTCTTCTAAAAACTGGATTTATCCCATCGTCGTGAAAGGCCACCGATGTCCATCCATAGAACCTACTGGGTGGATCTTCGGGACGCTGAAATAACTTAGAAGAAAGCAAAGAGACTGGCGGGAGATAGAGTGGCCATATGTTACGAGTATTTTAAAAAATCCGATGCCTTAGAACACAAATCCACCATTGGCTTAAAAATCAATTAATCAAACTGTCCTTACTAGTATTCGAAACCGTGGGCACCTTAACTAAAACCAACGACGTTGACCAATCGACTGAAGGCCTGGAAATATCTACAAATACACCTATCCAGCGGTGGGCTGCCAATATCTTAACAAGGGGCTCGGTAAATGTTTTTTTTTATCCGTGTCCGCTCCCTATGTCGAGTATATGGCCTCCTAATGAAAAGTGCTCGTTACTTAGTCGCTCTACCTCCCTTTTCCAAAGAGAGTAGTTGGGATAAAATGATAAGCATAAGACAGGACTAGTGATTAACTAATAGTAGCGCCCAGTTGAATTGAAGAATCGGAAGAGTGGGAGGCAATCTTAAGATATCACAAACACCCATTCCTTCGAACAGAAAATAGATAAATCGATAAAAAAAATGTTTTTTCGTACTGGGACTCACAGACGCCCACAACGCTGAATGAAAAAATGAAACGACAACTAATTTTAAAATTTATCCATCTACAGAAATTGTAGTTATGTGATGATTTAATCTAGGACGAATGATTTTCTTATCTTAACAAGGGGCTCGCCAGCCGCGCCGAAATTTAACAAGGGGCTCGCGCGAGCCCCTCCGAGCCCCCTCCAGCCCATCCCTGCACCTATCTATATTTATCCTCTCTTTTCCTATTCGTATTATCGCGTAACTTACCTCCCTAGTGTGTATTTATAAATATTTGGATTGCCGTAGCCGAGTGGCAACTATCCGCGGCCGTTTAATAACCATGAGCTCGAATCATCCAATGTAGATTTGACGATTTTTCAATAATAGATTTATGATTTTTTATTCCATGCACATTATATATACATGTCACAGTTAAAGTGAAAAATATCGTCAATTATTTACTCATAATTGGCAGTTTTGGTTGAAACTTACATCATTACATTTAAGATTTTTTTTCAGTTATTATCCTGAATCCCAAGATCCCGGGATTACAGAATCTGGAATCCTGGGATTAGGAACCCTAGTGTGGTCATAGTTTTAAAATATATCAAAGAGTATATTTCCAGGAAGTTTTAACTGTATACTTAAGTAATACTTTTATCGAAAGTCATCGATTATTATTTATACATTATGAATGGTACAGCTTGCTCACACACACAAATATTTGCAAGTTTGCAAGCTGTGTGAAGCAAGCAAGTAACATGGCACGCGTTAACACTTTACATCAAGTTTTTATACTTTTTTCATGATATATATATAATGTATATGAAATATGAAGTCTTACTTTTGCTTTTTACAGCCACTTTACGAAAAAAGTTAACTGTAAACATGACTTGTTTATACTTCAACGTTTGCTTGGTTTATTAAACGTGAATTTTCATGAAAATTTCCACTGCCTCTACACAGAGTTCACCTTATTTGTCACTGAGAGTGTGAATTATGGTTTTGAAATTTCCAGTTAGTCTGCTTGGGAGCTTTTGCAGTTTAGAGGTGATACTTTCCTGACCTCTGACGTCACGCAGGTGAAAGCTAAATTTAAACACCTGTATGTACACGCATTTTAATAATAATAATAAAAATCATTGCGAAAATACTAAATATGAGCGCAAATTATTCATATTGCCGACATTTGGCTTACTGAGTACTTATATATTTTGAAGATATTAAATCATACGTTTAATATAAAAAATACATAATTAATTTTGAAACTATATGTCACTAAATTCATGAGAAGTTTTGTTTTTGAAAAAAATCATAAAACTTCGTAGTCATTAACGAATACTATTTTTTATGTATTAAAGTAAACTTTGTCTGTGTTTACTCAGTTGACTTCTTTGCCATTTGCAAATGCCTAAATTGTTTGCTAAATATTCCGTTATATCTTTATACCGCAAAAGTATTGACATTGTACATTGATAATTTGCAATTCTTTTGTAATGTACATGTACAAAAAATCACGAATATTTATTATACAAAATGGTAAAACTTGTTAAATTATTAAAATATAACGGTAAAAACTATTAATATGTAACATAAATAGCCATTCAGGGAAAATAGTTTTACGAATAACGTGATTTAAATTATACCATGAAAGCAAATAATATGGAATAATTTACAAACATTTCTCGTAAAAACCATAAATTTTAAAATACTCCATACAGATTAAATATTTTTCATAATGAGAGCGGATATTGTTAATAAATATTATTACATTTAAAAGGTCTACCGTTAATTCCCAGTGGAAAAGCATTTTAGGAAGAAAAAAAGCATTTTTGTTTCAATTGATATATAATATATATGTAACGGTTTCGATTATCACGAAAATTGTTAATAAAACCTAAATATTATTTTTACCAAATAATTAATTCAATGAGTATTCATTATGTTTTTAATTTCTGATATCACGTCAATAAAAATGTGCTTTTGTCATAAAATATACATTTTTAACCTACCCAGGAAAGCTATATTTAATAATTTTATCATTTTTTGATAAATGAAACCACAGACAGGTAAACCAGATATGACTCATAGCTATGTTATACAGCAGTAAAAATAATCCACCTGTCTGAACCGTTTTACGATAGATTTTCTCCAGTGACGCACGCCAATTACCCCGTGATTACTGGCGGGGTATATTAAACTGCGGCCGACTCATATGAAAGTTACCTTTGTATAATTTTCATGCGATACAACGATGCCTCACGAATTCTAATCCAATTTTCAGAATGAGTTACACCGTAAGTCAACAATTCAAGGGTAACAGCCGATAATATCATTTTAATTCACCATAATATCGTACGTTTACATTATAAAATAATCTATACCAGCTGAATGTATTTTAGATGGAGAATACTCAATAAAAACTCTTCTTAATCAATTTGTTTTTTATCTTAAGTCATTTCTCTGTTCATTTTTTAGACGCCATTATCAGTGTTCGATTATTAACGCAATTTACAAGAAACATAGTTTTTAATTGTAATAGTGCCATATCTATTAGAAGCAACATCTATTAGTTGAAAATATCCCAGACTTTTTTTGTTGAATTTGCACATTACCTAAGCTTTAAGTCCGAAGGGCATCATTTTAAATTTACTCACTGTGCATCGAAATTCGCTATAGCCAAGTAAAATTGTAATTGTTTTCATTTTTTTAAAAATTAAGTATTTTTGTTCCTTTGCATTTTAAAATTTAAATTGTTCCAATAAGTTAAACTTTTGCAAATATTATTTTTTATCTAGCTCCACTCCCAATATAGAGTATATGACCCCTAATAGAAGTATCTCACCAAAAGTTTTTCTACGAGAACTGTGTGTTATTCAGTCGCCCAACCTCTCTTATTCGAAGAGATTAGTAGGGGTGGAAAGGATAGTTCAGGACTGAACTAGTAGTTGGCATACTTCATTTATATTGTTACGTGGTAGCTTCTTTTTTACCCATTTTTATAAAAAAACTTTGTATATATTTTTTCTATTAAAAGTTTTGGTGTAGTTAATTACTGCTAGTTTATTCATTTGGTTTATATTCCTTGGAATGTATCCCAAAAAAACGGCTGTCCCAATTAACCGATGGAACCGAATCAACTGTGATTTAATTTGAAAAGGTGCACCGTAACCGACATAAGTAAGAAGTGGAAATGTCAAAGTAAGATGATGTGAGCGTCCGCCAGTTGCTACTTTGATGGAAAAGTTCTAAATTTAAATTTAAACTTCAATCGGCGACCAGATCTAGAGCTTCTCGATGTGTCCGCTATGCTTATCATACGACAATTCACAATCTTCTATGATATAAAAAATATGATTTATGTTATTTTTGTACAAATTGTAACTGATAAAAACGCAATTTTGCATTTGTAAACAATACCATATATTTTTTAATTTAGTGCGATGTAATAAATTAAATATTTTAGAAATCACATATGTATATATGTAATAAAATTAAAGTTTGTGAAAATATGTTTTTCGCAAAAAGGCATGACATGACAAATTACTCGGAAATAATATTATTATTAATAGTTTTGGTTTTAAAATATTTAAACTGATGTTTTCTTGCTTAACGAAACCGTCATTTTCAATTTGAGTAATATGAACTATAAAATGCTTTTTATTACATTTTTGACTTTAATTAAAATCCTAACTAGCAATGCTCAAACAAAAAAACCATATACATAACTATTGAAAAAATATGTTAATAGTACACGTTGAGTATGGAAAAACACATCAAACCCTATATCAAATTTTCTTGGGGTTTCAAAATATTTACTTAATTCACATACCGTCAATATTTTTAATTACTTTGTATTGCACAAATACCTGTAAAATATATTTCTTTATATGATGATCGATTGATATTTCTGCTATTCTTAAGAGTGCTGACAAAAAATTGATCTCATTTCTTCAGCCAACATAACTAATGGTAATGCCACTGCTAAGAACTCAAGAATTTTTCTTGGTATGTGGATATACTCCACGTGAGTGAATTTAGACGCTTAGAGTATTTTAAAAAGCTTTAAGTATTTCGGTAGAATTTTGTGTATCATTACAAAAGTAATTATTGTATAGTAATTCTTTTTCCAATCAAAAATTATGTTTAAGTTTTTAATTTATTTGATATTCAAAGAAAATTAACACAGACATAGTTATAAACCGTTTGCGAACCATTAAATTCAAACAAATGCATTTTCAAACGGCTTAAATTTAACTCGCCGCCTATTGAAACATTGCGTTGGTACTTGGTACTGACTTATATCAAACGAGATTCTGCGTAAGATGCAATTTATTCTCTTAGTAAGAAAATCAAAAGCGTCTGTACTTTTCTGTACAAACAAAGCTTAGAGTAATAAATATGCACTGAATTAATAAATTTGAAACTGCAAATAGTACACAAATAAAGAAGAGGAATATTAATTTTGTTTAATAGATACAACAGATATCTACAAAAGGAACAACCATAACAAATAAGTTTGACAAATCTTTATATTCGTTCCAGTTGGTACAGTTTATAAATTTTACTAATTATAAAAAAAAACCCTTATTTCTAGAAAGTTTAACAATAATAAATTGAGCCTTTAGGATAAGATAAAAGAAAACTTTTATGTTATACAAAAGCTATACTATATTATATTTGTCGTCTGCCATTATTATAAACTCACGCTGATGGTTAAGTTCCATAGTGCTACAACTATAAATTGGTAGTTTTGAGATATGGCTAACCAAAGTTTTGACGCATCTAAACCGAGTTGTAAAAAAATGATCATTGTTATATGTCTCATATTTTTAGTAAATCATGTAGTCATTTATTTAAATTCAGTTGAAAATTATTGCAACTTGACAAAACCGTAAAACGATATTTCAACTTGTACGTACATATATGAAAATTTGAGAAAAATGTTTATATTTCATTATTTGCATAAAATGCAAAAAACTAGTGAATTTTTTATTTGTTGTTTTGTCGAGCTATAGAAGAGAGGCATTCAAAAATAATGGGTAATATAACTCAAAACTTAAAAAAAAAACAAATTTCTTATCGCTCTATAGAACTATGCACATGCACATCGACATAATTAATAAGTTAAATAATTGTATTTTTACTCACTTAATAAAACCAAATACATACAATTAGTATGTAGTGTGTATTATTCAGGGCTGTGGAAAAAACCGCCGATTCCGACTCCGGAATTAACAAATATCCAACTTCGGCTACAACTCCAATTTAAAAAAAGACATGCAAAATTTTGTTTGTGATCTTTTTATATTTTTTAATATCTTCTAAAAAGTCTGCTACCTTATTAGCAATATATTTGTCTCTGTAATAGATAATTTTTACGATACATCTAAATGTACTTCTTTATGGTTTAAAAAAATGTGTCGTGATTTTTTATTTGTTACATAATTAACAGAAAAACAAACTTAATTTGAATAATACCCACTGTGAAAATAATATCTCTTCGCAAAGTAATCGATATATTCGTTTCAAATATTGGTGAATAGCAGTTTTACAAGAGCTTCACTCTCTGAAACGGTGTTCCAATAAGTAATAAATTATGACAATATTATGAGATATTTTCTCTTGCGACTATTACGTAAAATAATATAATTTAAATTTGACTTCTTTGTACTGTCCAATCGATAGTGATGCCGTTCGTTTTCTGCTTTCCCCTCTTCAGAATGTGCAAGGATTGCATCCTGACAACATAAATATGTACGTCATTCAGGTGCTTTAAATCGGGAAAGAACAAACGCATGTTTCTAATAAAGTATCATAAAACCAATGCTGTTGAAAAGATTATACTAAAACACACTAGCACACACATTCAGAATGAAATTATTATCCAGGTTGGGAGATTGTTGAACTAATTATAACAGAAAATTTAATATCGATCAGCAAACGTTGCTCGTAGAGATTTCTTGTATAAGAGTTTTTTTTTTATTGAAAATAGAACTGTCAAACTAAAAAGAGAATTATTATACTTTGAATAGTACATTTAACATAACTGCTGGTGGCCGGTACATATCTTGTCAGTAATTCGGTGACTTATTACTTCCGGAGCGCACTTTGGCAATTTTTTAAATTCATAGATTATGATAAAAGTACTGTTAAAGTGTGTCTATAATAAATTGATTTTTTTTACTTTTGCTGGTGAAATTAGTGAAATTGAGTTCATTTCAACAATTTATTATTACACTACAATTTCTATATTATTTTTTTTCGATAAAAATGACTACACAGCATGGACTACACAGCATGGACTACACAGCACGGTACATCCAATGCTAATAACTAAATATCGTTATTTATTAAATAAATATTATGAGAGAATTGATTTGTTCACCTGCTACCGCAATACAAGAAACGTTTCGATACTTAATGTTTATTTTTCATGTTCATACTTTCAACTATTCACAGGTGTTCGTTTAAAAACCCCTGCCGCCGTATACAATCGGCCGTTTAACGGCCCGCCGTCCAATAGCGGTCTGGCCTTTGATGCGTTAACTCCAACCTGCGGCCCGCGACACCCTGCCTCTCTGATTAACAGACACTTGGTCTCCGAATATATTGTTTTGAATAATATATTTTATAATCAAGAGTATTTCAATTCAATAATTTATTAATTATTTTTAATTAATAACAATTGATCATTGATAAAACGGGATTTATAAAAATTGCATGCAAAAATATTCCACAGAACACGTGAACAGGTAAATCAAAATTATTTTAGTGTTCGATACATTACCAGTGAAATAATCTCATATTAAAACTATATTTTTGATTTCGGCCAGTTCTAAAAAAGGGTAAAATGGCAGCCAGCTCTTGCTTAAAAAAATATTTTTTCAATTTGCTGCTAAAAATAATGTAATCCTTATGCAATAATATATGAGCTGTTTTTACTAAAATCGACATTTACACGCGCATAACATATCTGTTGCCGTCTGTAGGCGTAGTATAAACCAGTGCTTCCCAATTTTTTTCATGCCACGGATCCCTAAATCTGAAAACAATAATCTGCGGATCCCCGAATTTATCTTTCATACTCTATCACAAAGAATGTTGAAAGAATGAAAATTTTCGCGGACCACCGCGAAAAACTTGCGGACCCTAAGTTGGGAAGCACTGGTATAAACCATCTATAACTCAATAAGTAATCAATTCAACAGTGTAATTGTTTTAATACAAATGACTACTATTTTATAAAATATATTTTTTTCGGTGGTGAATTTCGATGGGACCGCTTCAATGTGATGTCTGTTTCCTTTCAGAGCTTAAAGCTCATAAAAGTCCAACAGCATCAGATGGCGAGATGAACAGAGGGGAGTAGGGGACTTTTTTGTTGCTACACGAAGTATTACACAGGTGCTACCGAATCTATAATGGCCGTCTATACGGCGGGTGTAAAAATTTTCCTTATTCGTGAAAATATCCTTAAATTTGATTGCATTACATTCACAGAATTTGAAAATCCTTCATGATCATGACTAAGCGAGTGCACAACGTTATTTTTTAATACATTATACTAAAGGTAGTTGAAAAGTTTATTGTCCTCGATGAAAAAACTGTTAAATTATATTTTATAAACATTCGTGTAACAAATAAAAAAATGTCAACCATAATTTTGAAATCGTCACGTATGATTAATGTATGCCTCATTGTAATATTCCAAATTATCGTATATTGTGAATTAAGAAAAAAACACCAGTGGCGTGTTATTTTTTTCATACATAATACAATAAGTAGAAAGTATCACGAAGAATACCGTAATCAACAGAGACGTTTTACAACTAATTAAAAAACAACAATATTAAAATTAGCCAGGTTGTTCCTACGATCTTTGATTCAGCTTTTCATAACAGCATGTGATACTTTATAAGAGCTTGTTTCGATACATGGAACGCGATATTTCATATTGCAGATTGCATTTGCTTTGTGTGACCCGGCTTATATGCCAAAACAGTCTTCATTGGCCAATGACAATTTTTACGAGGTGCATGCGCGAGTTAGTGCGTGGTTCTTTTGTCGGCGGATTATTTCACGTAACCAAAACTTGAATATGACAGTGTGAGAAAGAAGGCATAAAATATTTAACTTAACATAATATATTATATGTCCCGTATCTGTGGATATGTGATTTATATGAAAAAGTGATCACTATATTTTACTTAAAGGAGTGAATGAATTGATATAAGAAAGTACTGTCGATGAATATTGTAATTACTTAACGACTTACAGATCTGTCGCAAAAATAAATAAATTCAAAAACCTTTATTAAGAAGTAAGCAGAGATGCGAAAGGTTAACGGCAATAATATTTGGTTTAAATATATTTAAAAAAAAAAAAAAAGGAGTCTTATATGCTGTCACGGCACTGAAGCGTTTTCAAGAGATACGACTTAAAACTTTCTTCCAATCATTTTTTTTTGTACTGACCAAAAATGTTTTAATAATAGTTTGTGTAATACACATCGACTGTGGAAAGGAAAAAGGACGTAACCCACACATATCAAATTTTACAGGAGGCGTAAAAAACGTGTTTTGATGATTTTGGGCCATATGCAAATTATGAATTATACACAACTTTCAAGTGCATGAAAATTTCTAAACTGATGTTTAATTGACATAATCTAATATTAATTAAAGAAATTGTTTAGGAAAAACCTTTATTTCAGTAATTTTTCATGTTTTTAATATTTTACAAGGTCATCTTTTTCAAACTTAAAAGCTAAATTGAGATACTAATTCGGCATTTGCAGCTTGCATCCTTTTAATAGAACGTGTATTAGGTTTGATACATTGTGATTATCTAAAAAAACCTGTTTTGAAAAAACTGTGGGTTAAGTCCTTTTTTCTTTCCACAGTCGACATGAATACACAATATATCACTTCTAGATTTGATCAAAACGGACAATAGCGTGATTTTTTACAAAAAAAAATATATTTATTTAAAATTAATTTAATGTAATATAATATAAAAAATGTACAATGTATTATAATATCATCTTATCTTGGGTGTATTATTCCGAAAGCGCATTCTCCCAGACTCCCCGGACCATCCGTTTAATTTGAAATTTACGACCGCCTTTCTTAATGCCCGGTCCGAGGATAGTCGTAAGTCGTAACGTTACCTCGCCTTAACGCATTTGTTCGCATTGATAGAGACTAAGGTGCATCTTGGCATCGCGTTCCTAATTTGTCACGAATCATAAACTGCCCGCTGGACACTTTAGAGATCACTTCAAGAAACATCTACGGGTTTATGGGTCGATCGGCGAGGCCAACATTATCACATATATAATTGTCTTCAATACTGTTACTTTCAAATATTATTGTGGCATATATTTTTAAAATAAATTTTACATTGGTTCATATTTGCAATCCTTCTAAGACTTCTTTAAGAGCAAATCAAGAAAACTTATTTAACACAAACAGTCGTTCAACCTTTCTTTTGTCAGAATACAACATGAGAACTAGGAAAGGACTTCAATAGCTTAGTAGTAAATTAATCATTTTTCTCATTATGTTTTGTTTGAAGGATCGGGTAGAAGAAGTGAGCAACGTTCCCTCTAAGCTGCGCGCGCGCGGCCGCGCAGCAGTTTGAAAGCCCCCGCGCACTCATTCCGGGTTAGCGCTCACTCAAAGACTCAGCTAATATAATATTTGATTGGCCCGCGCAGCCTTTGAAATTTCCGCGCAGTTAACTTATTGTCTTAGAGAGAAAGGAAGGGCATTTTAACATAACAATCATAATATAAATCTGTGCCTTTAATGAGAAATCCGTTAATCTATTCATGAAAGTGTCATAATGGTAATTTGAGCCCGTGGCCACAGAATCACAAAATCCAATAACGGTAACCACTCGTCTATAACTCTTGCTATTAAATACTGTACAACTTTAAAATGCTCTTGTTTTTTTTAAATATTTAAACGAAAGCTATTCATTGAATGTCACAATTAAAGTAAACGAGGGCGAATGCTTTGCAAAAAAAAACATTGACCATTTTCTTAAATATGCCCTGAGTTTTGATGCTATGATTATGATTTATGCAATTGCTTACTAACTTTTGCGACTACTCATATATGTAAAACATGTCAATGTCTTTCAACAGAGACTTAGGAAGATTCTGACATTAAAAAAGATACTGAATTGTTATGTAAAAACATGCAACCCCACCCATCCCTTTAATCTTTTTTGTCAGCTTCATATTATACGAGTTGCTTTTTTTATTTTCCTTTTATAGGATTTTTTTTTTATTTATTGTTATAAAATATTAGCATGTATGTAATAATTGTAATAATAAATACCAAATAAAGATTTTGACGACTTTTTTTCGGGGGCTCCGTGGATTGTTATTTCAGATTTACGGGCCCGTGGCATAAACAGTTTTGGAAGCACTGGTTTAAGCATACTTTTATAAGTGCAAATAGGATACGTCAATTTACGTGTCGAATTGTGGTAGTTTAAGATCAAAACGGATTGTACTCTATATTCACAAACAAGATGGAACACCTTTCTAAAACGGTGACATGTTCTGTTAATATTAAAAATTTGAAATGGAGTGATTCAAAGGATTTTTTAACGAGAGCTATTTAAAAAAAAAAACTATAATCTAACCTGTCAAAAGCGATAATAGGATATTAGGAACTTTTAGTAAACAACTCAATCTCTTCCAGCTCGTCCCGTTTTATGGGTTCGCTTAAGACTACGCGGAGAAGGATGAACACCACAGACAACAATAATTCATAAATCAATTAAAAAAAACAATGTATTTAAGTATCCGTTCTGGTTTCGAGTCACGCAACCGACTAGGACAAATACCAAACGCGATTCCTACTCGGTTACGATTCTAAAAATATATAAATACATGTCGTATTTCAAAGTTATTATTTCATTCTACTTTGCCGTCTTAAACGAATATTGACGCTCCAATGAGCGATTGGGAAACAACCCAACAATAGATAATATAATATTTTTATTTGTGATCAATAGACAAAAAGAGCATCGTGGTCGATTGAAGTGCGCTTTGAACAACAACTTATTTCCTTTTGTCTATGGTTTTAAGACCCGTGGGAAAATCTTAAGGAAGTTTGCTCAGACCGTACCAACGTAATAATAAATAATTAATATTTATATAGAAAAGGGCACCAGTGCAGCATTACGTAAATGTATGTGTGCACATGTATAAGGCATTTAAGTTTGTATTGTGCATACCTGTATACAATGGAAAGTCAATATAATCGTTAAGATTTCAACAAGCTGTTGAGGGCAAACACAAAGGTTCTCAATTATTATTTATAATTTAGGTTCATTAATAATTTAGTGTATTTATTATTTCATTTCACATTCCAATTTGAATGCATTACAGATAATTAATTTAGAATGTTTGCATACGAAAAATGTTAAAAGTATTCAAAGAAATTGTTTGAAAAGCATAAAGACGAAAATTATCAACTGATATCAGTTAATAATGTTCGTTATGATCGAAACCGGTCCTGATCAGTGGCGTGGCTATTAATTTGGCCCCTCATGCAAACCTCACGAAAGAATCAGCTGTGGAAAAGAAAACGGACGAGACCCACATATAACAAATTTTACAGGAGACACAAAAAAGTTTTTTGATGATTTTGGGTCAAAGACAAATTGAACAAGCTTGAAGTACAAGGAGACTGATAAACTGTTTTTTAATTAACTTTATCTTATATTAATTGAATATTTAAAAAAAAAACTTTTTTTATGTCTTTTTTCCTGATCGTAATTTCCACAGGACCTTCTCTACTCAAACATAAAATCTAAATTAAAATACTAATTTGGCATTTTTAGCTTACATCCTTTTGATAGAACGTGTATCAAGTTGTATACTAAATTTGAATCGTTCAAATTATGTACACTCCCACAGATTTTGTCACTTACGACCCGGGTTTCGCCTTTCGGCATCTTCAGGCGTTCAAGTGCACGGATGAACTTGAACTGACGCTTAGTAAATGAGTGTTTCGTGTTTATATATTAAATAAATGTATCACTGAGTCTAAAGCCATTGCTGGCGAAAAGGATAAGCTCATGGGAATAACAGAAAGGCGAAACCCGGGTCGTAAGTGACAAAATCTGTGGGAGTGTACATAATTTGAACGATTCAAATTTAATATTGAAATCCCACCAAGCACCTTCAGTCGAAATCTTAAATTATATCAAATTGTATACATTGTGATTATCGAAAAAAAGCTAAAAATTAGGTAAATGAGTTAAAAATAAATTTGAAGATTCGGTTTAAGGGCTGGCGCAAGCAAATTTTTAGAAGTCCAGTGTCCACTCTAAAAAGCAGAAGAGCAAACAAATGTGAAAAGTATCTGTGTGACGTTTGAAAGTGGATGAAAATAAACAAACTCCTTACTACGATATCCACTTAACGTAAGAAGTATGGGAAGAGCGCCCAAAATTGAGTTGTGACCATTAATCAAATCTCAATTGAAAAGGATTAGAAAAAGCAAATGTTATGAATATTATATGTTATGCGACAAATCGTTGTGTTGTACATACATATATCTATTCGTTTGGTTACACTTTTTTAAACTTGATAGAGCATTTTTTTCATATATCTGTATGTAACGTATCGGTGGTATCCGATGTGTGAATGTGGAAGCTCGCAGACACACAATAGTCGTTCTAAAAACGTGTCGTTCCAACTAGGGCATCCAATCCCGAACCCTTTTTGTGATCCCGGATTTCGGAAATGACAATTTTCCCAATCCCGGGATTGAATATTTAACATAAAATCGTGTATAAATTGGGATTCGAGATTTTTTGCTCGACAATTTAAAAAAAAATTACGGATTTCCCAAAACGAAACGACGTGAGACCTTGTTTTTAGCTCTTCCAGGATTTGAACATCAAAAAATTGTGGAATTCTCAAAATAAACCAAAATTTCGAAACTCCTTTTTTTACCACTCACTCAAAATCCTCTAATTTTCTCATTCCCGGAATTAGTACAGTCACAATCCCGGGATTTAGGGATCACAGAATTGGACGGATTGTAGGCCCTAGTTCCAACTGGCTGATCGTTACTAAGAATATTTCTATTAATTTACTGACGCATTTAACATTAAAATTATTTTTCACATCACTGCAGTCGCTCATTCGTTATAAAATTGCCATAGTTGAGCATGCAAATTGACCATCCAATCGACGAAGCAAACTGCACGGGTGACAGTCGATTTATTGGATTGCGACCTGTTGATTTAAAAGCAGTTGTCAATAATGCAAAATGTGCGGAAGAATTGGCAAACATTTAGCTATCAGTTAATTTTTATATAAAACATTCAGCAAAAAGACCGACCAAGTTTATTGGAATACATTAATGTATTAGAAAAATCTTATTGTTCCTTCAATAAATTCTACAAACAAGTAACATTATTAGGTAATTTAGCATTATTTGTTTGTCCCTCTTATACACAATAGCATTGTTCATTTTTGCTTTAAGCAATGATTAAAGTTTAGATGTATCATTTTTTAAACGTAATATACGCTAATTAAATAAAATTTGAATCTCATGTTCCAACAATGATTAACTGAGTTACATATGTTTGAATTGTTTAAGTTGTATTATTAAAGTGGCAATACTTTTTCAACTATTATTCAAAAGTATTATGGATATGTTTTATCATTATCGCGCCAGTTTGTCTCGTTCTTTTCTATTGTCTCATTTCTATTCAGTCCACACATTTCACACAGTCTACAGTCAAAATTTCGGAGCTAATTATTTTATTTTGCATCTAATTAAGTATTTTCCAATGAAAGGGACTCTCAAAGATTGTCAATAATTATCAGAATCCATCTATTTACTTTAGTAAACCACGTAAATATGGCCGATTAAAATAGAATTTTCCATGACTAAAAGTAACGAATTTATTTACTAACAGTTAGCTAGTCTCTACAAATCATTTTTATATATAATCCGTACCAGGTGATGATACTTTTCACATTGATTTTTCTAAGAAGTTAGACATTCAGTCGCCATTTATTCAGTCTTGCTCTTCAGAAAAGTTGAGGAAATAATTATGGTATCTAGTAATAAGCTCAATGCTCTCTGTCTATATGTACGTTTTAGCGGGAAACAGGAATGAAAACAGAGTAGTAACTAACGTATCTTTTATTAATCTTTGAATTAATTGAAAAAATATTGTATGAAAAATTTAAGTCATTAACAAGGGTAGCGAAATCGGAAGAAATCTTTTAATAGTTTACTATTCAAAGACGAAAATTATGTTAAGTAATCGAACAATGCGCTAAATAAAAAATACTAATTGCTTGAAACGGTTCGGTGATTCTACCGAACATTACTTTTCCGAACACGAACACTCCGAACGGGAATAGTCCGAACACGAACACTCCGGCCAAGAATACACCGAACACCGATTCTTTCGGACTCGGAATCTTCCGCACACAGAACCTTCCGGATATAGAATACTTCGCACACCGAATACTCCGAACATTTAAATATTTTTATTAGAAAAATCATTGTTTTATTGTAACGTGGAATGTTTTATGGCAATTATGCCAAATATTTTTCATAATGAAAACAAGAAACGTATTTAATTTTCATGTATATAAGCAGTTTAAAATTTTATTCGTATTTTAACTTATTAATTTTGAAAATTGCGTTTTATTATAATTGTGCTGATATTTTTGATTATATTGAAAGGAAATACCATGCATATAAACATTTAAAATTGCAAATTGATATTAACAGTACCTTAAACATAATTTTATTATCTTATTGATACACATATTATACATATTTTACATTCACTTGACAAATGCAAAAATGTGTACATGAAATTTTAAACATATTATGTGTTTGTAATTTTTTTATTGCAATGACTTCAGTAAATAATTTTAGCAATTATTATTATTGAAAGAAATGAAAGTATAGTTGAAGTTATTCTTAGATCTGTTAATATTATATTCCCCCCTCCCACCCATCCTATCTTATGAACGGGGCGTATCGAGAGCGATTACGTTACCACGAGTCCTGTCCTAGACCTATCCTTCTATCCCTACTCTCTTTGGAAAAAGAGTTTGAGTAACAAGCAGTTCTCGTTGAAACATTTAT
>CM062833.1:20790990-20924033 GCA_031772345.1 Himalopsyche anomala | reverse complement strand
GCCTAAGGCGCCAAATGGTATCGCGCCGGCACTGATAGCAACAAGTTTTTACAATAAATAAAAATCGAAGCATATAACGATTATTACTCAAAAAGAATCCAAGTATTACAATTATTTACCAAAGAGTTTAAAAATTTACAGACATTTTTTTCTAAGACCGAAAAGACGTCCTCCCAACCAAATAAACAATGAAATATTTTTTTATTTACTTAAACAATTTAAGAAACAACCAAACAGTAGCAGAAATGACACCTAGAGTTACGTCCTAAAAGCCTTTTATGACGTCAGCTCTAATTGTAAAATGTAAAGAATAAAAAAAAGTGTTTTTCTATATAGACATGCTAATAGGCTAGAAAATGTTTCATTGTACACGACAGCGTTTTACATATTATTGGTGTTTATAATTTATTTTATATATAATAGCAATAAAGTATTTCTATATAAAAAAAACTTCAAATAGATAATCATTTGTTTTGTTTGAATTATTTGTAATCTCAAAAATATCAATAAAGAACAATTTGAATACTTTGTAATATCATTTATAATACTGCTGTAAATTTAGAAAGACAAAAACTGTTTTGTAAAGAATGAATTTAACTCGAATAATATTTAGAGTCTGATTCACATTTTTTTGTGTTTTTATAAATTTGAGTATCAGTAGACAAAAACACAAAAAATAATTGTTGGTCATAGTTCAGGTAAATCTTTGATTCAAATGATTTTGACTATGATATGAAACTGATTGTTTTTCGACTCCGGCAGGTTCCAGAACTTACGAATCTTTAAAATTCTTGTATTTTCGTTTTAAGAAATCGTAAGTTTATAATTACAGAAAACCGATCGTTTTATTTATGTTTACTTTTTTAAAACGCAGTAAATACCACAGGAACATTTGTGGAAGTTCATTTTGAATTTATAATAAAATTTTATTACAAATGGAGTAACAATGTTTAGAGTCAAATTTAACTTTATATTACCAGCTTAGATATTCACAATACCGGTATTAATATATTCGTATTTCAATCCCTAAATATCTATTGTTGTAACAATCTGCTGCAAGGGAAGTGGTGTGTTATCCTTGGCATGACAGCGATCCCGTAAACTGTTAACCCTACTTAATAAGTTTACTTACCTCTGTCGTAAAATGTTTCAATCTCTCGCATCAAAGGATAAAAATTTGTTTTCGAAACAGTAAAACTTTGCTCGTGCTTCTGGTTATAGATTTCGTAATACGTATTGTGATCTCAAAATAGAGAAATATTGTTTAAGCTCCAAACAAAGTACGAAGAGGGCGATTGAATAAATAAACAGGTTCGGTGGAAGACAGAGCGGGCTCTACAAAGGGAGCTTTTGAAGCTTCGCCGACATAAAGGGCCATTATTTGGTTTTTTGTGTCGAAAAAAGTTGCCCTTAGCTGCCTGCCAACGCTTCAAGATTAAATACATACCCATACTTAAATGCGACGGTTTTCAAAGTTGCTAAAATGCAGAGTACTTTTGGCCAAGTCTCCACCCAGGGATGGGCTGGAAGGGCCTCGAAAGGGTTGCGCGAGCCCCTTGTTAATTTAAAAGAAAACAATATTTTCAGATCAAATAAGTATATAACTACAATTTCTGACTTATATATTATTTAAGACAGCTTCAGTATACACAGTAGTACATTTTTAGCCATTGAGATTGATAAGTTGACTGTAAATTGCATATTACAAATGTATTAAGTAACAGTCGATTGCTTATTTAAGTATTGCATATAATTGCATAGGAGTGATAAAAAAATTCAATCCTCCCCAGAACACTGAGAATTGCTTTGAGATTAAGCGAGCCCCTTGTTAACGTATTGGCAGCATACCACTGCCTCCACCTAAGCGTATCATACAATTGCAACCGGTGACGGTAATTTACTGGATATTACCAGGTGGCACTGTCACTTTTTGAAAACAAAAATGCAATTTTCTTAATTTTGTAACAGTAACTCTTTCGATATAACCATATTTAGATTTAATTAATCAATAGTTGACTTTATACGCGCGATAGGGTTTTGTGTATACTTTAAAACGAAAAAGAACTCAACAAGCACCTCGTTTACATACGTTTTTTTTTCGTTTTAAAACATACACACCACACGATCGCACGTGAAAGAGTGTATAATGTTCATATTTGATTTGATAATAGATCAAACATTATTTAACACAACTATTGTCTAACTGACTTAATTTACATTCAGAGATGTTATTATTTGTAGTACTTCCATTTTACTTAAAATACATGTTTTGATTGGATCACGATAAAAAACGTTTTGATTGGCTCATGATAAGAAATGTTTTGATTGGCTCATGATTTTGTACTCATTAAATATAAAACCGTATAAGTAAATCAATCAATTATTATTGTAATATTTCGATAAAAAAATATTCATATTTGACGCCTTTTTACTAATTTTAAAAATACGTGATATATATAATATGTAGATAGATAAATTAAGTCAAATATATATTTTAATTAAATATATATTGTATAAACTTCATACAAATGTAGCGTTAATATTTATATGACAGTTTGAGATCAAAGGTATTAAATGTGGACAGGTAGAGCAACATTGTTAGCAGGGTGGCTTTATTTTCAAACAGAATAATATCTTCCACGAAAGGTGTTAAAATATTGTTCCCTTGTATTTTAACAATGATTTCCCGTGTATTGGAGTTAATTAACTTATGAATAAGATAATATCACTCATTTTTAGATTTGTATTTAACCACAAATGCATGTCAATTCTCTTCACTATAACGTCAATTATAAAATATACATATGTAGTTTCTTGAATTTGATTTAATTTGCACAATCGATTTATCTAGATCTTGAGATAAAATAAAAATAGAAAAATATTGATATATAGCAATCAAGTCAGATTCATTGCCGGAATTGTAGCCGAATGCTAAACTTCATTGGGCTAAATTTTAACGATTCAAAGTTAATATTGAAATTCCGCAAAGCACCTTCAGTCGAAATCTTAAATAAAAATTCATTGTGTTAATTTATCGTGTTTACTGGTTTGAATCTCAATACGGATAGTTCCATAGATTAACTTTTCAATCGATTTATAAATACTAAGGAGTTTTTGCCATGAATTTCCCGCATAGCAGTAGCTGAAACCTTTTCCATCCGACCACCGTAATTGTGGGGTTATAATGCAAAACGTACCGCTATTTCCAAAACTCGAACTTTTCAGTAGAATCAAATACTATAACATTTTATATTAAAACTAATATGATCAGTCGATTCCTTAGGCTTGAATTACCTTATCTGCATACCTAACTCAATATCGCTCATTTTGGAAATAGTTTTGCATTATAGCCCCACAATTGTTAAGCGTAAAAAAGTTTATGGTAGGTACCACAATATTAAAGCTACGTAAAAATATGACCTTGATCTTATTTTTTTTTCTAAAGTTTCTTTTATTCAATTTGTGGTTATGTTTGTCTGTAATATTTATTACCAAGTAATCTTTTACTGAGGGATTTTATTTATAAATAAATATTTTTAACAGGACTTTAACATACGCTTGCATATTGAAGTTTCATATTCTGGCTGTCTACAAGACTCAATACAACTCAATTTAAAGTTATCGTCGATAAGATAAGGCCCACCCATCGCTTAAAGATGATCGCTTCACAGCATGATATCGACATTAAATTTAGATGCCAATACAATACTGGAATATAAAATTTTCAAAATGTTTCTTTTAAATGAATTTGCGCTGTATACTAGGGTTCTAATACCGGGATTCCGATCCGGTAATCCCAGGATTTTCATTTAGAATTCAAGACATCACATACATCCATGCCTTCGGACATAAATTCAAAATCGATTGAAAAATCAATTCATAACTTCCGTCACCGAAGCCAATAACGTTGACCACTCGACCATGCAGGTAGTGTTAAGCATAATCTAATCCGTAATTAAAGTTTTAGAAGAGTACTGATAATATCTGACTTGAATAGTCATATATGTGTAAGTGCTACTACATTAAGGCAAATAAACGATATTGTATCAATCGAATTAAAAACAATACACTATTTAGTATGTTTTCAAACTGTTACATGAATAGTATATTAATTTTATTCTGAGTGTAACTGTTAGACAGTATGAGGGCTCGGAAAACAAAAGAGGCAGTTTTCATAATCCTTAAATTTTCGTAAATCAACTTAAATGTATTTAATTTTTACAAATAAAACATTTAAAAAATGTCATTTTACATATATATTTTGTAATATTATTTTGCTATTTTAATATGATTTAAACTGTTTTGTGAAATCTGTTTAATAATGGCTGTTTTTGATATACAGGAATATCCAAAATGCCGCTTTGTTACCAACTCAACATTAATTATTCAAAAACGTAGAGCCCTCGCGTTGGTCGTATTTCCTACTATTGGATTCATCATTATATATTACCTACATTGGCGGATCCAGAAATTGTCCAAGGAGGGGGCCATTCAATTCGAAAATAAACATCATAAAAAGATAATACATTAAAAATAGATGATTTAAAAATAATATATCTATATAAAAGTAGTTAATACATAATTAAGTATGTATTCTATAAAACATCGTAAACTAAACAATTAAAGATCCCATTTCACAATAAAGTTTCAATGATGTAGAAAAATGAAGAAAAAAATCTCCTCAGGGGGGGGGCCATGGCCCCCATGCCCCCCCCCCCTTGGATCCGCCAATGATTACCTATAATGACATCATAACTTAAAATATATTTTTTTACGATTTTTCTATAGTTTTGTTAATGGAGCAATATATACTACAACAAATAATTTCAACATTATAGCTATGTATAATTTGTTGCTCTCCGTACCATAAAGTAAATATTAAATTTCGTTTTATTATTAAAAAGCATGCCTAAAAAATACCACTTCACAGTTACTTTCAACTGATCCAGGCAAAATCCAGGACTAAAATGGTTAATTCCGACGATAGACAAGCGTTCATGCATGATGCAAGTGGATTACGGCGGTATTTTCAATTTTAGTAATCTCTGCACACCCCTAGAATCCTTTTGCACCTGAAATTCGTTTAAGGATTCATTTAGATGTTGTCGAACTAGCTTTGTAGACTTCCTTGAACATTGTTATTTAAGGTGCATTCAAAACATTTTATTTATATTTATTTGACCAACCATATTAGATCTTCGCCAATACATTGACAAAACACTTGGCGGTGTCGAATAATATATAAAGACATAATAATGAATCAAGCAACCTTTGAAATGGTGAAATTATGTTGGCCAAGTAAATTACAGAGTAATTCATTGATATTAAATCATTATGCAAAATGTTATAATAACATAACACAATTAATACGGAATCGCTAAATATTTATAAACAGGTCGTTTAAGGCGTTCATATCTATCGTAAGTGAATTGAGATTTACAATGAATAAAAATGTGTAGTGAACAAAATTCAAAAAAATAAAAACAGCTGTAAATATTGAGATGTCTCGAATCTAAATATGAATAGTATTTTTTAATCGACATATCAATTTTTGTTTAATAGGATGAATGTTTTCCACCCATCTAATTCTAATTAAACGGGGCGTAGCGATTGTTATTATGTCCTAACCCTATCTTTCTAACATTTTTTTTCTTCGAAAAAAGAGATTTTGAGCAAATTAGTAATAAACGGCTTTTATAGAAAAAAAATGCTAAGATACCTCCATTAGGAGTCTATAAACTTCACATTGGAAGCGGTCACGTATTTTTTTTAAATGTTGAGAAATATTACATATTTGTAACAAAAAAAATCATGGGAAAAAAGGGTCAAATAATATAATGCAATTTTGACGGAAACTTTCAACATTATGTTGGCAAAGCATCTATGTAGAATATATTAGGCTTATATGTATATTCAATTGAGACGTACATCGATGCAAACATAAGAGTGAATTAAAAAGAAAGGCACATTTAAACATTCCTGCAATTCCATAACTAAAAACATGCTTTAAAACACGGACGTGCGTCCTGGCAGTTCAATACAAGTATTTTTTAAGGTAATCCGAACGTAACAAAAGCAATTTAACAATAATTTGCATTTTTGTAATACGGTTTATAAGAAAAATAAATTAAATTGCAAGCGTATTTTTTATAACAGTTTTGATGAGTTTCATTTTGAGAATTCTTGTTCGGTCTGCGGTTCATAATGATAACGTGGCAAGTTAGCTGATTTTGTATCCCGCCGGGTTATACCTGAGATTTTTCAGATTCCTTCTCAAAAATGTTGCCATAAATAAGGTAATTGGATATTTTTACACCCATTATATCATCACGTTATTTACAGCCCTGGAATAGACCTATAAGGTTTGATATTCGAGAGATAAAAGCTCCTAAAAAGCTCCCATTTAGTATCCGCTACAAAATAACATGCATATAAATTATAAGCTCCTGCAAGATATTTCGAAAGATTTAATCTTTTTGGGCTGAATTTTAAAAATATAAGAATTACTGTTTTTTTATTAATTTATAATCAGCTTAGTGAATTAAATCATTTATTTTTTCTCTAATTATATCCCCTCCATACAGCGGTGGGCTGTCAATACGTAACAAAGTGCTCGCTTAATTTTAAAGCACGTGTCGGTGTCCTGAGGAGTTAGAGATTTTTTTTATCACTCCTATTCAATTATATATAATACTTAAATAAGCAATTGATTGTTACTTAATACACCTAAAATATGAAAAAAATATGCAATTTATCGTAAAATTATCAATGTAAATGGCTAAAAATGTACTACTCTATATACTAAAGCTGTCGTAGATAATATATAAGTCAGAAATTGCAAATATATTCTAATTTGATCTGAGAATATTGTTTTCTCTTAAACTAACAAGGGGCTCACTGGCCTTAGTAAAATTTAACAAGGGGCTCGCGCGAGCCCCTCCGATCCCCTTTCAGCCCACCCGTGCCACTATATGTAGTGCAAAAAGAAGCCACGTCACAAATATTTTCTGTAACCCATCTTTAATGTGGTTTAATTCTTGCCATATTCAGCTTCTATGAAATACTCCAAAATATATATTCAACGAGTATTACCAGAACAGTCTTCCAGCTCCAAGATTTCTTCATAACCGCAGAAGTAACAGGATGCTACATTTCTCCCTCCGTCATTTCAGAATTTAATACAAAGTTATCCTACTATCACATATCAGTAGTATAACGATACTTTATAATAAAAATGATGTTTCATAAATAATTTTGAAAATTTTTTAAATTTTCTTCTTATCTTAAATACTTTTCTAAAACGTATTTTACGAGTTACTCCATCAATATATTCCAACGATTGTTATATAATATAGTTTATATCAGGAGTAGGCTGGAGGGGGCTCGGAGGGGCTCGCGCGAGCCCCTTGTTGAATTTCACTGAAGCCGGCGAGCCCCTTGTTAAGTCAAGAGAAAGAAATATTCTCATATCAAATTAGTATATAACTGCAATTTCTAATTTATATATTATCTACAACAGCTTCGGTATACATAATAGTCCATTTTCAGCTATTTACATTAATAAGTTTACGGTAAATTGCATACTGTTACATATTATAAGTTTGTATTAAGTAACAATCGATTGTTTATTTAAGTATTGTATATAATTGCATAGGAGCGATTCAAAAATTCACTCCTTCCTCAGAACACTGAGAATTGCTTCGACATTAAGCGAGCCCCTTGTTAAAATATTGGCATCCCACCGCTGGTTTATATGTACTATATGCAAACATAAAATAGATATACGCTTTAAATAACGCGTATATAATTTAACACCGTATTAAAATAAAGAATTTAAACTATTATGATATAATGAAGTCCTGAATTAAACCTTCTGAAACCGACACTGAGAAAACATTCTTGTGTATGTACTTTTGTTCATGTAGATGTGAGCTAGGGAGTAAACAATCTAAAGACCGGTTATCAAACATCAGAAAATTTCGGAATAAGGAATAAATAGTTCACCAGTGTTAAAAACAGTTTATTTTATGTTCTTTTTATGCCTTTTATATCTGGCAAGTTAGTCACTCTCTTACAGAAATATAGACACGAGTAATAATGTAACAGATCATTCTTCAAACTTAATGATACATTTATTTCTTATATAAACACGATACATTCATTTACTAAGCGTCAGTTCAAGTTCATCCATTCACGAAACCTGGGTCGTTACTGACAAAACTTGTGTGAATGTACATAATTTTAACGATTGAAATTTAAGATCATTCTAGAAAATTATTGTGGAAAACCCCATATCACCTGGCCAGACTAAAAGAAACAAGCTAATGCGTATTAAAAATAACCGTTGTTATGAAGGCTTCGAATTTCCATACAAACATACACTATTATAAAATGATTTTGTGACTATTTCCGACATTGTCCTATATTATCTCTACATTTCCACCAACTCAGCTGATCCTATAAATTGGCCATAGAAAAAAAATCGTATTTTTTTTCCTAGTCCCATACTTACATATATATCCTTATCATTTACATTTTTCTTATAAGAAGACTGAATAACATCTTCTTTTGAGATGCTCTATTAGTGCATGGTTGAAAAATAAAAGTAAGTTTCGTCTCGATAAATAACCGGTATATAAAATTTATTAAACCGGTTATCGATATTCTAGAGAGTCACCCTAACTTGTATCCGTATATACTGCAAAGCAAAAAGCTGTAGAGAGCTTTAATCAAAATATTAACTAGGGAGAAAGAGATACAAGCTATTATGGACGCCATCTACAGGTTGTTGAATAGCTTTGTCTATAATTAAAATCTTTCTTGGCTGATTGGAAGTTTCGTATTTCGCAATATCGGCATTTAAATATGGCGTATAGCTTATATGTTTGTATTTTTAAGATAAAAAATTAAAAAGAACAAATCTAAAGCAATAACTTTACTCAAAAAATACCACTGTCAAAATCAACATTAATTTCTACGAATAAAGAAATATTAAAGTCAATTAAGTATTTCTATTTTCAAATGAACATAAAATATAAATCAGTTAGAGTCCAAATTAATGTGCAACAAAAAATAAATATTACACTCTTCTTTAATATCTATAAATGAAATCACACAAACGTTCGTCACCCGTTTTTCACATTTCATCACAAATATTTTGTTATTTTCAAGATATCGTTCATCATCGCTTCCTGTTATTTGTCACAAATTATAATGTAATAACTAAACCTATTCTCTCCCTTGATGAATAACACCGTATATGGATAGATGTTTATAGTCTTGCTTTTTTATGATAAAAATAATTTCTTGCCTGTTACAATATAATAAAAATATTGCCCGTTGATTTCTTATATCAATCGGTAAGAGTATAGAATTATTCCAAAATATCTTGTACCGATACACAAAAACGAGGTAAGAAGCGGACAATAAGTCTATATTTTTATATTTTATTCCACCCTACCATAATTCGGGGGCTTAGCATCACAGGGATCTATCTAAAAAAAACATAGTGTTAAGTGACGTACATTTGTGATTCTAATATCACAATTTCATTTGTAGATATACCCAACCGTCAGTGCCAGCGCGAGGTTATTTGGCGCCCTAGGCAACGGTTATTGGCGCGCCCCTTTTTTAACAAATCGTTTTTAACAAAAGAATTCGGGATCATTAGATTTTTTATATATATCCATTACCGCTCCTAATATGGAGCATATGGCATCCTAATGGAAGTTTCTTAACTGTTTGTTACTCAGTCGCTCAACCTCTCTTTTTCGAATCATATAGAATACGATACATAATTACAACGAACAATTAATACAAAAATCAAAATAAAATAAAATGTACGGTTATTTATTAATATTAGAGCATATAAAAATAATTTTAATACTACATTCATGCGCCCCTTGATGGTTTGCGCCCTAGGTGGTTGCCTTTTTCGCCTGTATGGTGGCGCCGGCCCTGCCAACCGTATCTTGTTAAAACTTTGTGTCACTAATAAATATGATTATGGCATTGCCAAAACCGAGCTCAACTCAAAACATAAATTTATGTAATTAGGCCTCTATGGAGTCAGATTAACAATAATTGAAATAACCTTTAGTAAATAATAGTTCACGTTATGAGCATTTCATATTATAAAGGGTTATATAAATATATATATAAATTAAACAATGAATCATAGACCACCGTATTACTATTTGTAAACAACCTGTATGTTAAAATCCTTTTGTTTGTACAAGCTGTATTGAAATGAAACAAAGAGTAGAGTTATGCGCGGAATTTTCAATCACGAATTCTTGGCCCCAGCGCGGGACCAAATATTATCCCGCGGAATATTTTATTATTATTATTATCATCATTATTTCATCGTGCAAAATAAATGGAAAATGCTTTATACGCGTCATTATTAAATCAAATTTTTGCGAAAATAGCTACTGCGTTCTGTGGAATTCATCATTTGTCGGGTATGTAACGGGAACACAGACACACATTTCAATTGTTTAATCTCTGAAGTACGTAACAGTCTAACTGCATTAATTCATGAATATGCCCTCTGCAAACAAGGCGTTGATATAAAATATTGAGTAATTATACTTAAATTCTTCAATAAATTCAATATTTTATTATAAAATTAGTATTGATCTGATGGTGTTTGCTCACTTTTAGCACATCATAAAAATATGTTATTATGGTCTTTATGTTCTTCTTCTTGTTGAGTTTTAAGACATCTTTAATTCGTTTCAGTTAGATACTTTTTTTTCAGAATGTTATTATTATATAATAATTATTTAATTTTATATATACATATATATAACAGTGGCTGATTTTACCCTTAACGCGGCGAACGGCGTTCCGGCACCTTTTTTTCTCTAAATTATAAATGGTTCGTAAAGATTTATTTTTCTATTTTTAAACTTCGTTTCTTTCTTGAAGCCATTGACTGTTAATCCTTTTGATTTACATATAGTATCATGACCCTAATGATGTCATGAAAAGAGTATCAGTATGTTTTCTGAAGGGCTTGTTGTACTTAATTCTATCAAAATGATATTCCAATATATAATAATATACGCTCTAGGAAATGCTCGAAATAGTGCGTATCCGGCACCTTGTTTTTTAAATAAGCACTGTATATATATGTTTAAATAAAATATCAATGTATGAAAACTTATTCAATATTTAAATATATATTATATATGTACGTATTTCACATTGCATAATTTGTTAGTGTTTCAACACAAATAATACTCGGGCAGTAAACGTATTTTGACAGTAAAATAAAATAATATATTTATCTGTTTTCTTATATATAAGTTGATCAAATACTATACTGTTACATTGTTTAAAATAAAATATGATCAAATTCAATATTTTCTCCGCTTGTCTCCCGATACAATATCGTCAGTAAATATCTGACTACAATCCACGTAGATTATAAATAAGAAAAATCAAAATTGAAAAGCCACGTAGTAGGCCAAAGGTTATACAATGTTTGTATGGATATTTACAAACCCACCCAGACTCTGCGAGTGGTATTCAATAAAGTATAACCATTGTTTATCTGTCTAAAATAAAATTATTGGTATTTCAATTACATTTTTAAATGGTTTGTTTTTAAACGCAGCTTTTGAACCGCCATATTTAATGAATTTATTTAGTGAACACGCGAAAAAATGCAAAAGCAAAAGTGAATTTGCTTTGGCGAAAAGAATACAACAACGTAACAAACAAATGAAAAATATTTCTAATTAAAATTAAAAATGATATTTAATATAATATTTAATTAAAACAATAAACATGTTACGAATATAATATGTGTTATATTGAGGATTAAATTAAAACGAAAACACAAAACATTATGTGAGTTACTAAAAATATCCATATCTATCGGGAGTGAATTAAAATAATTGTAATGATCTCACGACCGTTTTGATCGATGAGAAAAATAACGGCAGATAGATAAGGCAATGTAAATATATCTGCCGTACAGCTCATTTTGACAACGTATGCTTGCACTTGCGCGACTGTTATAGTACAATTAACTTACAGTACAACTTACAGGACTTACAAACTTCAAACAGACAGAAAAAGAAAACATGCACTATAATAAACACAATTAAAACAACTACACGTCTTTCTATGAGTGGCATTGCAACGCTTGCAAAGCAATTTTGAAAATATTAAGAAACGTTAACAAAACAAATATCTTCCAGCCCACTCTTGGCTTAAACTCTTTAATGAAATATTATTTGAACAATAAGAAAAAACAATATCTGTCATCGATGTGTTAATAAAGTAACTCGCAAAAATACATCCATTCATCCATAAATAACGGCATTCGGTAATTGATAATTAACTGCCTACCATTTTTTTTTCATTTTGAATTAAGATAATCACCTCCGACCACCAGGCTGGTATACCAATAATTCATCTTACGAGAAACTGGAAGGTAAATACAGGCTTTGGCCCCAAGAATCATCACCCTTCAAACATGACAGACGCCAATAAGCATTATACCATAAAGTAAAACGGCAAATATTATCCATAAGTATAGGTACGCATTGAGAAAGTTGCTTTTATGACAGTCGATTCAAACTGACTTCATAGTTTGGCGTCCATCTTTCATTGTAAAAGGTAATCATTAAATTTATTTTCTTGTTGAATATTTGTCATTTACTTTATTGAGTTTTGAGTCATACTTTTAAAATGGCTATTTATAGTTTTATTTAGATTCTTCTACAGTTTAAGATAAAGAATAATAGTAAAAGTTGTGTTTATTATTATTTCAATCAAGTTACCCCACGTTTTCCATTGAGAATTTAAAATATCTCAATAATTCGGTATGTAGATTTGGTTTTTAGTAATCGATTGACAAACTTATCTCATATACACTTTTTTCATTTTACCTCACTGTTACTCCGGGGTATGCTGGAGGGGGCTCGGTAGAGCTCGCGCGATCCCCTTGTTTAATTTTATTAAGTCCGGCGAGCCCCTTGTTAATTTAAGAGAAAACAACATTATCAGATCAAATTAGTACGTATATAATTGCAAATTCTGACCTATATACTATTCACGACAGGTTCAGTATACACAGTAATCTATTTTTGACCATTTAGATTAATAAGTTTACGGTAAATTGCATATCGTTACATATTATAAATGTTTTAAATAACAATCGATTGCTTATTTAAGTATTTCATAGGAGTATTAAAAAATTCACTTCTTCTCCAGAACATCGAGAATTGCTTCGAGATTAAGCGAGCCCCTTGATAACGTATTGCCAGCCCACCGGTGCTGCTAGTTTAAAGTAGCGATATATTAATTTAAAAATTCAATGGAAGGTTATGAAGGAACCGCCATAAGTAAAAATATCACAATTTAAAATTTATGATCAAAGAGGAAGAATAAATTATTATCAAAAAGATTTTTTAAAAATCAGGACAATTTATCATTACTAGAAATTTCTGAAGATATCTCCTAAATAAAAACTTCTTATTCCATCTACTAGTACTTACATTTTTAAATACAATCAAAACGCTTAAGGAAAAAATATGTCTTATTGTTTAACTAAATATAAGGTTAAAAGATAATTTTGACCAGCCTGTATTCTTGAATATGTATGGATGGTAAACCACTCTTCAGTTTTCAGTATACGTTCACGATAATGAAAAGGTGTAGACGGTAATTACTGCAGTCTCTTCGTGTTACATCATTTTACTTATTTTTTAAGGATCTTTCGAAAGGATTACTTTGTTCTCACGGCACAAAATAATCTTTTCTTTATTTTGTGTATGAAATATAAAAAAAATACCTGGGATCTGTAATTTTAACATATATTATAAAAAGAGGTACAGAAATGGTTCCTAGTATATCTTCCGACAGTTGTATGATACAAACCAACAAAAATACATGGTACTATTTAATCCAGTGTTTTACAATTTTATAATTTATTCATTGATTAATAAAAAGTTTTTTATTATACAATCTTCAGATTATTTCAACACATTCAGCAACTTTTCCAGAGCTCTGGAAAAAGATTTTTTCTTTAATTTCTAAAAATACGAAATATAACAAAAAAAGGTAATGAATGTCAGTGATCAGAGAATATTAATGTTTTCTCGGCTGTAGAAAAACAAAATGACGTTGATCACAGATTTTTTAAAACAGCGTTTTTTCAATAATTCTAATGCTTAAAAATTGATGCACGTTGTTTCAAAAGAATGTAAGCTGCAAATGCCGAATTAGTAACTAAATTTATCTTTTTAGTTTGACAAAAGAAAAGCAATTGAAAATTGCGATCCGTAAAAAGTGCCTAAAAAAGAATTTTCTTAAGGAATTTATAAAATAAATATTAGATTATGTTGATTAAACACCAGTTTATCAGTATCTGTGCACTTCTAGGAAGTGAATATTTCATATTGTTTTTTGTCCCAAAATCATCAAAAAACATTCGTTGTGCCTCCTGTAAAAAAACTTAAGTGCGTGTGACGTCATTTTTCTTTTCCACAGTTGATGTGTATAAATAATATTTAAAAATGAGTCTAAATAAACTCGACAAGAGTTTTTTTTTAAGAACACGCAAAAAGAATTTCGACTTAAAAAAGCAGCATTTCATAATTACATACATTGCTTGGACATCTGAAATATCTGACGCCTTCTCATAATTAAGAGCAACTCAAAACGTTAATTGAAATGTCCAAAAGTCAAGAAAATCTTATAGATGAAGTCATAATAATAAATCGATCATGGTGACAATTTCAGACCAATCATAATTCAATATTCAGAAAAACGCCTCCAAATGTCGCCCACATTAGTCAAAAATTATCAAACAAATAGTTAAAATTAAAATTTTGTTTATCAATAATTAACTATGCAAATTCTATTTGCAATATGTACCCATACAAGGTATGCGACTCCTGCTCTAGACAGGCATAAACAATTTTACCCGTCATCAAGTTTAGGGATTCAATACCGGTATTACAGACAACAGGATCCCGGTATTTTGACTGTTTTTTTTCAATATTAAAATATCGGTATTACGTTATTAAAATATATTACGACACGATTATAACGTAATTACTGACTCAGAGACATTGAATCAGAGAGGATGTTTCCACTGTCGAATTTGTTTTCAAAAATTAATAATACACTTACTTATTAGTTAAAACTTATCTATACAAATTCAATTGATAATATTTTTTATTGTACAAATCCAAACAACAACAAAAAAACTATTTTTCATATCAAATATGACAAATTATACCGCGCATTTGTTGGATTGGCCCAAACAGTCTTTGAATTTTCTGCTCATCTAAGCTCTCGTCTTAGAAGAAACATAGGTCATGAGCCGTTATTCTAGAGAAATCTCTTATCACTAGACCACATATGCCAATATCGTAGTATCTATATCGATATTATGTTTATCCGGTATTGATATGTCAATACGTTGAGTTTTTAAGACTACATCTTAATTGCAATACCGATATACCATATCAAATACCGGTATTTAAAAAAAATCGTCTGATATTGCAATCCCTAATCTGGCTGGTTTAATCACTAGAATCAAAACGTTTTTAATTGAATTTAGGCTCCAATAACTTATCAAACGAACGTGCCTAAAGATCTCTCTAAAGATGTTTACGGTTCGGGTATAGATTTGGGCGGACAGCCGTGAAGTGAGACCCGTAATCCATAAATCCCCACCTCAAGAGAGGGCTGGGCGTCCCAGTCGCAATAATTAATAAGATAGACGCTCGATGACGTCTGGTTAGGTTAGGTTAGGATTGGTGGACCAGCCGTAAAATATTAAATCTGTTTCACCGGTAAACTGTTGCGTCAGTGTTGCAATGTTTTGATAGTTAAAAAATAATTAGATTACATATATTTTTCACGTGGGAGTTGTTATCTTGGGGCTCAGAGACGAATGGAGGTCTTAGAGGACGAAACAAATATGTAACATACATATGTATGTTTTAAATCAATTTGAATGTAATTATTAAGACCATTGTATTGGTTTATGTGTAATTTAACTTTATCAAATCGTCTTCCGTCTCTCCCTTTTGACCAATAATAATATCTAAAATCTATTTAAACAAAAATTTTCATCAAGTATATAATTTAATTTAAGTTAACTTAAAATAAGCAGCCGAATTTCTCTAGTATAAAATAAAACCTTTGAAATATCTTGAATATTCCATAGTCTGCAATGGTCTTAGCTGGGAACCAAATCTTTTGATATATTATTTATATGATACATCTAATAGTTATATTAATTTGATTTTTAAAAAGTTCTAAATCAAGATTTGAACGCTAAGCCAATGATTTTTTTTATCGATGGACATAACGATCAATTATTCGCGTTTAAACATTTCTTACACTGCCCACTCAATCCAATTTTACTCAGTTGTCGTGAGCCCATTGAGACAAAGCAGTCTGTAAAATTTCGCAATCTTCGTCAAAAAAAATCCTTCACTTTTATTTTGCTAAAAAATATATATTGCGTAAAAATAAAAATCCAAAATAAACATTATTTTTATCAAATATAGCTCCTGTTGCGTAGCATATAAACTCCAAGTGGAGCAACCCAAAAAAGGTTTTTTTGAGAGAACTGGTTAATCGATCTCTTTTTCGAAAAGGGCAAAGATAGAAAGACGAGGCTAAGAATGGACTAATATCTAGTTATCTAATCGTTTTAACTACGCCCCATTTCAATGATCGCATAGTTCAGTGCTTCCCAACATAGGGTCCGCAGGTTTTTCGCGGGAGTCCGCGAAATTCTTCATTCTTTCAACATTCTTTGTAAAAAAATATGGACATGTGAAATAAAAAAAAAACCGAGGTTCCGCAGATTATTGTTTTCAGATGTAAGGGTCCGTTGCATGAAAAAGGTTGGGAAGCACTGGTATAGGTAATAGGGGATGTAAATAATAATAGACATCTATGCGTTTGAGTAAAATAAAAAAATCGATCGAAATTTTATTGCGAAAGATCATTAACTACTTGACTACAGAATTGGCTCCTGATGCAATTCAACTGTTTGTGTAAGGATACCTAAAAAAATGATCCGCTCAATATTTTTTCCAAGTGCCACCCTGCGTAGAATCGTGTTGTTGTTTTAATAACAGCGAAGAATTCTATAAGATACATACATACACGCTCGTAAAAGTTGTATTTTTGATTCTTGTTGTGTTTTTTTTTCTTTTTGGATTTTTCGACCGAGAGGCAAAGTGGTCAGGTGGTCCGCGCATTGAGTCACACTAAATCATATCTATGCCCAATCCATGTATGAATTACGTACCACGAATGATTAATGATATCTGATTTTGATACAACATCGTTTTACTTAAAGTCATGTTTACATTTCTATACGTCTAACAAGATACTTTTCGAAGTCTGCATTTTTGGTCCTAGACAGGAATTATAACAAAGTATTCGTTGTAAATAGTCAATATGAAACTACTACTTAACATCTTAATATCGTTAATTTTTTGAAAAAAAAAGTAAATTCACTGGACATATTATTTATATTTCGAGGGCTTCAAGTCAAACAACGCTATTTACAAAAAAGTGTTTTTCATTTTGTTTGTTGATAATGTAAGCAACTTTATATCATTCTTTTCTAGCTTCTTTTTAAATAACCATTGAAGCTTAACTTCAACTACATAAAGGTTTTTTTTAAATCATACCTAAAAATTTTAGAAATATACACAATCAATTATAAAATATGAGCATTTGATTTCAAATAAATGTCTGCTATCTAAAGGTTACAAAATAATAAAAAAACGTTTTTTTGGCTCTCCTATAAAATAGTTTTGTTTGACTCAATTTATGCTCTAAATTTTGACCATAATATAATATCATGAACTCCTAAGAATCCCATCACATATATAGATTGGATTGGCAATTTATTAATAAAACTGTTTACAAACGTATGAGAATTAATTGTAAAGAGGTGTGTTTTTTTTATTAGTAATTATTAAATAATACTGTGTAAATTTTTATTTATTTAAGACATTGCTATAAAGCATGGTATTTCCTTGTAATATCCTATAATATTTGTTAAAACTCTTGTATATAATATAAATAAAAATAAAAGTGTTCAGTTATATAGTTTTGATGATGGCGTAATTCTTGCGAACCGAAATACTCTGCTATATGTTATAAAATAACAATAAATAGTCTGCTTAGCTGAAATTAGATGTAAATCAGACGTTAAACTTATTTTTTCAGATAAGATAACGATACTAAGACAGGGCAATAACAAATAACTATTTAAATACAGTTTTCAAAATCGGATCTTGGATAAGTGGGAAAGAATGAAAACCTAAAAGACATACATGCGTACAGTAGATTTATGAAAAATTTGAATCAGAGATTCGAGCCCTTGACTGATCAACCAAGTAGGCTGAAAGCCCAAAAGTGGTTCGTAATTAAATACGAGGTTGGTGGATTATAATTAAAACTGAATCAAAACACTCGTCACTATAACGAGGGACTTAATACTATACCAATTCGATTGATACAGATTTTACTTTGTGGAAATTAATTTTTAATGTGAATTATAACCTTTTATTATTTATTTTATTTTTAGTATTCAAGAACATCCCACATATAAATACTTTTAGTATTAATTTCTTACTTAAAGCTTTTAAACTTTAAAGCTACATTTCTATACAAATTTGCATATCACGGTCACAATACTTGTCGAAATCAATTAGACACAATACCCAAAAAAAATGATTTACGATACGTCCGCCGTAAATATCATCTGAAATCTAATACATATTTTATATTGAGAATATTTGAAATTTGATTGACGCATTACAAAATAGTTGTTTTTTTCCTTAATCAGTGTTAAATTATTTAATGGTTAAAAACATACAACAGCTACTTATGTTTAGTTTTCACGGAAATTCCTGAAAAATAAAAAATGTAAATTCTAGTCTAAAATGTAGTGTTTATCTAGTTTACCGGTATTACAGATTTCAGATAATAATTTAAATAAATATTAAAGAATAATAGAGACCAATTGAAATTGAAACAAAATTATGAAAGTATGTTTTTATTTGTGTCATTAAAATGACTTTTGTAAATATTTTTCTTCGACAAATATCAAGGGATTTTTTAAACTTATTTTCCAAAAAGTGTAAGTGGAAAATGAGATATATTTTTTTCGAACATTCCACTTTAAGGAGTATCATTTGTTTAATATAACATGTGATACAAAGTATTTACTTGATTGTAATAAAAATATCAGCTGCCATATTGACGGCAAATTGATTTATGGCTTTTATCCTTTTAATGAATTAGCAAATGAATCATTTTTAATTTGCTTATACCTGCTTAAACCAGAAATAATACTTCGAAGAGAATAGCACATTTATAGTTTTTATAGTTTAACAAGCATTCAACATTTTACTAATGCTGTTTTTTTTTTCTTCGAAAATAATTTGCTGCATCTAATTTTATGAAAAAATACCAAAGCGAGTTTAAAAAGTTAAAATCTTTATTAAAGCCACTGCCTTATTATATAAAATACACATTTTTATCAGAATAATTATATTTTTTTATTACTACAGATTTTATACAAGCCATTCATTATAAAGTCCTCGCCTTACATTACAGTTTTGAATAACAGGTTTAATAATAATCAGATTGAATAGCCATTTCAAATATTTGCAAATATACGATTTCGAAATTAGAGCAGCCAAACACTTTCCTAGTGTCAATAAAAGATATCATAAATAACCCCTTAAGTAGTAGTTAACTGTTATAAAAAAATATTCAGAACGAAAAGTTTTTTTTGGCAACATCTTACAGGTAGAATAAATTATCATAATTTTCATAATTTAAGCTGAAAAATCAGTTATGAGTATCTCTATTGTAGTGAAAAAGATATCAAACTTATCCAAATCACAATTTATAAATTAATCACCAACGAAATATTTTTTTTATCCTAACTATTACTCTCTGAACTTGTACATTTACTAAGTACTTTTTTAATTAAGATTTTTTCAGCGGTGGGCTTTGTAAAAAGATCCTTTAAGAATTCTGACTGAATGTATTTAATGACATAGATACTGGGTAAAACACAAACTATATTTAATTAGTTAAGCGATTTTTAATTATAAATATATGAATAGTGTCTAGGTATGCAAGATACTTATTGCTTAACTTAATAAAATAATATAAGTAAATATTCACAAACTTGTCAGTAAAAAAAATTTTTCGTCAGTATCTTAATTAGGTTATCTTTAAATAACTGAATATTTAATTTTAATACTAACCTTTATGTTCGAATAACGGACGGTTTCGTTTGGTAACTGACTACATACATACATATTGACCGTTTTGATATATTTTGAATTGCTTAGTAAATTGACAGATCAAAAAATTGAATTTAATACAGAGAAAAAAATATATACAATAAATGACGTATGTTTCGATTTCTTCAAGACTTAATTTCAGTTGACTTTAAAAAAAATACTAAAAATTGGAAGTAATAGGCTTACAGAAGTTGATAAGAGATAAACATATTTTTATGGTAACCGGAATTCATTATAATGCGATTTATATTCAAACATGCCCAACGATGCATTATCATCATCTGGGGTTTTGATAATAATAGCACTTAATAACGCAAACACTTTATTATATTCTAAACTTTCAAACAGGTGAAGATTTTGTTTATATCTCACGTTAACACTATCATAACCAAAGACATATTAGATATCAAATTTATATTGATAAGTTTTTTAATGTAAATAAATGTGAATCGTGACTAAAAAAACTATTTTTATCTATAACAAATTGGTTAACGCTTTTGGCCGTTCATTCTATTCGGTTACAGTTTATGAGTTTTAATTAAGAGGAATGGATGACGGTAATGTTATGTTCCGGCTTCACATCCGATCCTAATAACAATGTGTCACAGTAACTATTAGCCAACAATTAGTATGTTTCTAGCACCACATCTTTCTACTCTTACCTTTTATAAAAGGAAGAGGCTGAAAGAATAACCAATAGTTATAAAAAAAACATCTTAAGATTGTTAAGTTGTAGATTTGCTATATAGGGATTCAAGACTAGGAACGGAAATGATTGAAAAAGACACATTACATTTAAATAAATGTTAATCCTATGTTCTTATCTAATATTTAAGTAATTAATAATTAAATATTTAAATAATCAATACATACGACAGTATAATTTCAATATGGCGGACGACCAGTTTCTCTCAGCGACACATCACATGATTCTAAGCCAATATGTGTAAGAATAATTACTTTAATGATTGTATTAAATTTTGATACACGTTACATAAAAGCAAGGCTCAATCGATGGTTATTATTTTTAAGTTATTCTGGGTAATCTTTTATAATGCACATTCTTACATCTTTATCATTCCACATTCCGGTGTTTACAGGGTTAATGTGCTTGTTAAAAATGAGGTGTTGATTTTTTTTCGAACCGCTCGACGAGCGTTAATATTTTTGACATGATCCCAATTCGTAATTGCGGGTTTGATTACATCTCGACGGGCAGGGATTCGAACTTAATATCTCGGCCTGTTCAATGATGCAACGTGCATTACTGACTATAATAACGTGGTTTAATTACAGAGCGCTACGAAGATTTTCTTTATCGTAAAATATAATCGATCACTGCAGACGTGTACATGTGTGCACGTAAATTTTGGGTGAAATTTTAAGCATTTAAGAACAAGCTTACGAAGGGATTTTCTTGGCTGATTTTTTGGTAATTTTAAGAAATTTTCTTATTTATTAAACATGTCCGTTCCTAAAGAAGAGAATTTGGCTACCTTATTGTAAATTTCAGTGGTTTTTATTAAGTTTTCATTCGCTCAACCATTGTCTTTAGAAAAACTTAGAAAAGCAAGACATGATCATCAAAATACTCATAGATAACTTAACATATATTATATAATATGGCATATTTTCAGAATCGGATAGAAGTATGAAAACATCGCTCACAACATCACGCTTTTTTATGTGCATATAAATTTATTGACAAATCCATGAATAAAAACTTATCATGATTCGAAACCATGACTCAAGAATTAGGCATAAGGGGACAAAAGTGTATGAGCTTTGATCACCCGGTCTCAATATTTGGTTGCAAACCCAGCGAATTTAAGCCCATGTATTGACAATTTTATAAATTGATTCATTAACAAGACCACTGAAATTTCTATATCAAAATACGTTACATGATTGGGTAGTGGCTACCCTAAAGCAACAGTGGGATAAGTCGAAAATACTAGTTTCGAGATATTGAATATTAATGTTTGTGTTGTACTTTTTAAATAGCGAATCATCGTTGAATTTAGTTTCTTTTACGGTTTCGGGGAAAATATAATAGAAGTTTTTTTATATACTATCTATATTATCTTACCTGTATTTTGTTATTTTACCAATCTCGCTGATGTTTTGAAGTTACGGGGATATATGTATATATTTATAAGGTTTACTTATCACCAATCGATTGGCATACTAATCTTAAATCAAAAGAATATCTTAATTAGCTAAATATTAGTCATAATTTAAAACTACCGATGTTTTTATTAAATTGTGCAAGCATGCATAAAACTGTCTTGAAAATATATAAGTAACTGTTTGTATTTTTTTTCCCGAATATTTGACGCATATTTTACTATCTTTTAAAGACAGTAAATAACTCAGCCAATTGTGTAGGCTGGACTTTGTTACACACGATAGTAATATTATCTTACCGCAAGACACTGCAATGGTTTTCTTTTATCTACTATTTTCATACATACGAATAATGCCATTTGCCAATATTTTAAATGTGCTATCACTTAAAACATAAGACAAACAAAACTATGTCCCAATATTCCTCCAATTGAATCGTAGAATAAAATATTTACTACCAAAATTTAATAATTGGATCATACAAATAATAAGAACATTTTAAACGGAGAAATTATTCTCATTTAAAAAAAGATTTTATGCGTTTATATTTTTACTGTTTAATTATTTTTAGATATTAACGATTTTCATTTTTTTATAATTCAGTTAATAATGGGTTATTCGTTTTACAGTCATAACTATTCTATTACTATTTTTTTTAGATTTTTTTTCGACAAGTCACCAATTATATTTTTATGGTCACTTGCAGGATGAAACTAAAAATTGCGAAAAAAATATCATAATATTTTGTCAAAAAATAATTATCTTAAAACGATAAATTTGTAGTCAAAGCCAACAACAGAAACTTAAAATATGTACCTCAACTAAAGTGTATTGAAATTTGTTATGCACTTGATAGTCTTGAGACAGTGCTTTCGATGAAAAGTGAACTGTCCTCGAGATGAAAAATTATAAATTGTTAGGTAGGGGAGAATGCATACCTTGCCATTTGATGGGATGGGCATTATGAATATTTTTCCTACCAATACAGTTTTAATAAATACAGAAATCCTTTTTTTTCATTAAAATCGTTCATAATTTAAGCAGTATCCATCCCTAATGTGACAAATAGTTCAAAGAATACAACACTCATTTGTACTAATTCCACTTTAATTTAATATGATCAGGACAGGTTTCACTCATGACTCCTTATTAACTTATAAGATAATACAATATTATAGTGCTATTTATACAAAACAAAATAAAATTATAAGGGTGTAACAACAATTGCTAGTGAAGAGAATTTGCAGATAAAGATACAATATTTGAATCAGAGGCACTAAATTGAACATAATTAAAATGTTTATTCCCTACACTTTAACAATTAGACCACAACAATCACTTCAACAATAAAATTTAAGTGGCTCTTATCAGTTGATAATGCTCGTCATGAGCAAAGCCGATCCTGATCATATTAAATGAACGTTGAATAAGTACAAATGAATCTTTTATTCTTTGAATATAATGCCTTTCCACCAAGTAGTGACAGTGAACACCTTAAAGTGTCAATAAACAATGATAGTAAAATAAGTAGTATCAAACAGAGGTTGCAAATATTTGGTTTTCATCTTTCCTCTTTATTTTTATTGATAAACTTAATATTTTGTACTCATAAATTGTATTTACATTTAATAAAAATTGAAATATACATAATTCTTGTTTTGTTATATTTTATGGTATTGTTTACCTGTGTGAATCTTATTTTTACTTTCTTTTATATATCAACGGGTTAATTTCCTCGAGTAGCAAATTTTTAAAGGAAGAAAATATTCATTAAATAACAACAAAGAACAAACTCAACCTAAATTTCTTCTGTGGTCAAGTATTCATTTTTAATACGGGATACCGAGAACCGATACTTCGCTCAATTCCCATCCTTATTCGCTGCTCGTTTTGTGGGGTGTCAACAACCCTCCGTAAACTCAACACTATCATCATCATCACCGTCCACATTCGGCACTTGACTGCATCTCGGTAATGTGAAGCCGGTTAGTTTTTAATTTGACGACTTTGATGCGTTGTCGCGTTCCCGCCGTAAACCCGGCTGTCATTATAATATGCGCGAATTATTTACAACTCGTGTCTACAGCCACGTCGCGCTCACTTGCATAATATTAAGGGGACAGTGAGCAAATGGTTTTAGTTAAAAACGGCCATTTATTTTACAGACAAATTATTACTTCATTTGAACTATTATATACATATTCCAAAATACAAAGGCTCCCAACCGAAATTATGAACACCACACATATCATTTGACAAATTAAAGTATTTAAGAAATCTTTTATATACATATAATCAATCGTTAAACTCAAGCGATGTGTCGTGTAACTATTTGGAGAGTTATTTTTTGGTTGATATTACATGTAGGCCAGTTGTCGGCAAAGTGTGGTCCGCAGAGAAATCTGACATCATTTTAATTTCCTAACCCTACCATCAGAAAAAAATTCTAGACGTGGTAATATGTGAATAATAGAACCGTTTGGAGAAAACATTCAAGATACTAATCTATGCATGAAGGCAGGGGTGGGCTGGAGGGGGCTCGGGGGGGCTCGCGCGAGCCCCTTGTTAAATTTCGGCGCGGCCGGCGAGCCCTTTGTTAAGATAAGAAAATCATTTTTACTATCTTTTTTTTTCGAAGGCATGGGTGTTTGTGATGTCTACAAATTCCTTCTCACTCTTCCAATCCTTCAATTCAACTGGGCGTTACGTGAGCCATTAGTTAATCATTATTCCTGCCTTAGCCTTATCATTCTATAACTACTACTCCCTTTGGTTGAACGACTAAGTGACAAACAGTTCTCGTAAAAAAACACTTTTGTTGTGACACCTTCATTAGGAGGCCATAGGCCATATCGTCATTGGGAGCGGACATGGATACAAAAATATATAAGATTTACCGAGCCCCTTGTTAAGATATTGGCAGCCCACCGCTGCATGAAGGTATAAGAAAACCTCATCGATCTTTCATCCGTCGAAGTTCAATTTCATTCATCCTTATCAAGACCTCTTTGACTTTTTATAAAAAGTAAATACCCTTTGATTAGTGAAGAGGCGATGAAAAATCTAATTCATTTCTCCACAACATATTTATGCGAAAAGGCCTTTTCATCTTTCACAGCAATCAAAACACGTTATCGATCTCGGCTTGAAATACAATGAACTTGCAGTTGCATCATTGGAGCCACATATGAATTTTATCATTTCAAATATCCAGGAACATCCATCACATTAAAAATTAGCAAAGCTTTTATAATTTTATCATAATTAAGGGCTTCTTTTATAAACGGGTACATTTATTTCAATATATAATATTAAACACAAAAGTCCAGTAAGTGGTCCACTGGATTAAAATTGTGAATTTAGTGGTATATGAGCCCAAAACGTTTGCCGACCGCTGATGTAGGCACCATATTTTGTTCATCTTTAGAGTAGTTATAAAGATCATTATATAAAGAATAAATCAATCAAAACAATTATAGACAAAAAATAATAAATCATTCTAGAATTATCCAGTCATAATTTCATATATACATGCAAAAACTTCTTTAATTTAGGTCTTCCATAGACAATTATCTATTGTTTGTTAGTGTTGCCATTATTGCAAACTTCCTCGCACCAACTTCAAATGAGTTTGACATTGCATTATTGTGAGTCGGCCTACGCGCGTTGCACAGAGGTTATGTGACATTATTATTTATACGTATTTGCATTTTACATCTCCCATTTAGTTCTCTAAACAGCAGACAGTGATGCTGCCGACCGCTGATAAGAACGCACTGCTATTGGATTCGACGATGAATACTGCAGCTATACTCAACCATTCCCTTTATTATGCGATATAGTCATCCCGGATTCACACACACAACATTATAAGGATAGGTTATTGCAATATCTAAATGTGGCTTTTCTCACCAAATGATTGCTGAAATACATTCAACCTTTTTTGAGCATGTTATTAAAATTTAAAAAAATTGTTTTACTGTTATGGATATATTTTTACTAAAACATTTAATTTAAATTCAATGTTGGTTCAACTTTATTCCATATATAATTTGCACATTTTGTAAATAAATCACTTAATCTTATTAATCAAAATGATAACGACGTGAGTATCGAGGAGTTTTTACTGAGCCGTCGGCCTTTCAATTTGAACTCTCGATTGTAACTGAGGAGATTTGGAGAGAAGGATATCGGTTTAGTTGAAAGGTTTATTGTTACAAGTTGTCATAGATAATTTAACATAGCATAGAGGTAGATGTTGAATATACATAACATTACACTAATTCCATTTTTTTACCATAATCAATATCGGTTTCGTGGATCACTAGCATTTTAAGCTTATTAGTTTTATTCGTTGAAATATATATACATATTTTACTATAAAATGAGTTCAGATTGAAGACTATTTGAATATTACATTTTTTGTACAAACGTATATATTTTTTTTAAAAGTTCAGGATTTTTTCGTAGAGACATTGTCACTCATCGAGAGCATTAAGTTGACAATTTAATTTTATTTATAAATAATTATACTATTTTTTGTACCAATTTTTTGAAATACCTTATCATTAGACTCAATCTTATATAAATAAACCCTGTTTGGATTTATCTTCCATCAGTTGATTATACCCTCGATGTGAGAAACTGGCTCTGATCTTTATTTAAATGTGTGAAATCATTAAAAAAGTGTTATTTTATGACAGTAGAAGATATCGTACTTGATTTATTTATGAAATTTAATAAGTAAAAAATTAGAGTAAATTTTTCGTCTCAACGATGTTTTTTCTAAGAGATTTTAATCTTGTAGAATTACTTACGTTGCGTTTTTACCATATTTTAGAAATCAATGTATAGTTACCATGTTTTTAATACTTAATAGTGAATGAAACTGTTTCGTAACTCTGCATGTACCCCGCGGATTGTAGATTTTTGACATTGTACATCTGAAACCCCCCACGCATTTCGTTACAGAGCAAAAGTGGACTGCATTGCTTTTCTTGATACAAAACTCAAAATACAATTTGACTTTAGTATCTTTACCTGTGTATTTATTGAGTTTTCAGAATGCAATATTTGCATTTGAGCAGTAAGGCTTGAAGAAATAGAGCTTTTTTAAACTACTGTATGATCCTTGCAGATACTATTAAAACTTGTTTATTTGTACACCTATCTACCAATAACTTTACCAACCTATAGCTACTGTACCCGTTTAGGGTCTGTACCCATTTGTTCTACTAACGGTGTTAAAATTCATTATTGATGCTATTTTTTTCTTAAATTCTAAAATATGAGGATTGGGATTAATGTGAAATTGCTTTTTTTAAAAAGATGATTTAATATTTTACAAATACTTGCATTATATCGCTATTTTCCTCAGCTCTATGACCGCATTAATATACTGGAAACACCTTTGAACGCACATAACTTGTCACTCGATCCGGATTATTTCATGAATTTGTTTTGCCGCTCTGAAAATATTTTAGTCTTCAGTTAATATTGTACATCAGGCATTCACAACTTTTTAACTCTAGTGAACCATATAGAAAATATATAGATAGTATTTATTTGTGAAAAAATTATTGTGAAATAGTTTTTTCGTGCGATATATTTATTCGTAAATTTGAGGCTATTTCTTTAAAACTGGACCCTATGGTTACCAAATTTTTATCAGCAAAACAAACTTTTTTGCTCTTTCAACCAAATATGCTCACGTGTATTAAATGCAATTATTTAGTTAAAACAATATGTGCTATATGGCCGAATGCGGCCCGCTGGCCGCTGGTATTGCATCCCTGGTATAGAGATAGTGAAGATATATATAGGGAAGAAAATATTCAATAACTTTAATTTAGTTGTAATAAATCCATTTATATCAATATAATTGTTTTGATATTTTAAAATGTTTCAATTAACCATTGAATTGTTGAAATAATTGAAATTGATAAAATAAATGCTAAAAATACGGAACTCTACTAATAACTAAGCGTTGTGATTAACTTCAACAAGAACTGATTGTATTAATTCGCTCAGTAGGTACGACAAAATCCCAACAGTGTCGACCACTTGACTACAGAAAACCGAGAACTACTTGGTTCTAATTGTAGATTGTTGGCGAAACAAAAGTAAAATGAATACCGTTAATGGTACCTGGAAAACTATCTCATTGTTACGTTTGGTTCGTAAAAAAGCTACACTTAAAATCGTGTAGTTCTCATCTCGCGAAATGGAAAGATTAAAATATACTATATTCAATGTAACAAACAATATGACAATTTATTTAAAGTTCTATTATTTAAGATAAACTCGAAGAGAAAAGACATCACACACTCTCATGCATATAGTCTCAAATTTGATGTACCTACAACACAAAAAAATGTCCATCTGCACACGGTCATCTTAAAATCGTTCAAAACTCTACGACTACGTACTTATTGTTGAATTAATTACCCACTTTATATTTGAAGCTTATCAAGTCCCTGGAGAGTTTGGGTATTTTCATTTGTATTGTTCAAATTTTAATTGGCTTCAACTGCCTTCGAAATCGGTAAAGTTTCAAATTAAAACTTTCTATATTTTGTAATAGAGGCTTCATGATTTGATAATAATTAATAAATGAAGGCAAATTTATAATATGAAGAAGTTTTTACATTATTATGAAAATAATTATATCAGTAAAATGCGGTCTTCAGCACAATGTTTTGTCTGCATTTAAAGCTAGTGAGAAATCGATTTAAACACGGCTTTACAATATTTATAAAAGCTTTTGTTATTACCTAACTATATTCGGCTTAATAATAGATACATATATTTTACATTAATTCATATAATTTAATCATATCTTGACAAACAAAAAGTAATTTATTTCATCTTATAATCGGATTTTTATGTATGATCAAGCCTAAATTCTCTGGAAAATAAGAGATATAATGTAAAATTGAAACGACGTGTAGAAATAATTCACCACCTCAATACTACAGCTATGTACAATAGATAGCATTGATTCGATCAATGTTGAAAATGAAATTTAAACTTTATTTGATTAACATACACTTAAGCTATAGTCGTTGTTATATAAATGAAAAAATTGGTGAATCTTAGAATTGGAAACTATGTGAGAAATGTGATATCATAATGAACACATATATCATCAATATTGAAAATCAAGTTAACTAAATGTAGTAGTGAGATGGCGTAATTAAAACGAAAGACTTTTCGATTCTAACCTGATCTTAATTGGACTGCCTTTTTGAGTATGTTTATCCTACCGTATAAGATTTGCTAATCGTTAGATAATTTAAAGAACTTTCTCTGGCCACGTGTGCGTGTGAGAATAACTTCACTTTTTATTATTTAAGGCTCGTTATTGCGTGCCATGATGAGTGTTAAATGGTCAACTGTCTTGAAAATATACAACTAGAGAATTGAAAACTAATTGCGAATCGTAAGTACAGAACGTTACCACTTGTCCACGGCGATTACATATTGTTTTTAAATACTTTTAAAAATTTCCATCTTTATGAAAACTACAAAAAAAAAATATGAGGAAAATGATTTGACATCATAAAACAAATACCAAACATAAGTTTCCAATCGCGCTCTAATTGTGCATCCATGCACTTTTTATTACTGATAAATTAATATATCTCAGTGACTTTTACTAGACTAAAAGCCTTCTTTATTTATTGCATCGATTCCAAGTTTTTCAATACGATTTCTACAATAAATAACTGGACTTTCCAATTGTTTAGAGTGCATTTTAGACGCTGAAAAAACTAACTGTGATAACGCTCACTGCCAATGTTTGTATTGGAAGGATCTAAAATAGAAAAGTCACATGAAAATACTAAGGTTACATGTATATTGATTCAATTGTAAAGAAAATTGTTTTCATACTGTAGAGTGTAGACAGAGTAAAAGTTTTATTGAAGGCTACTTTATATGTATTTTCATCTGAAATTGAGGAACATATTAGAGTTTAAATATTTTTTTCTTTCTTTGGATTATATAGTATCATTTACATATTTAAAATCCGAAACTTGTTAAGGTATAGGTGTCTATAGGAGCTATATTACTTTGATTAAAACATTGCATTCTATTTTTACAGCACCAACTGACAAAAGAAATTGTTTTCTGAAATTGAATTGACCATTATTTCATTTTAGTAGGTTTAGGAGTGCTTGAAAATATAATCATATATTATGTAATATCATTATTTGTAACAAAAATATCAAACCAGCTTTGCCACTTTGCGAGGTGCTAAGGAATCTATGTACTACATACCTGTTAGTATTCAGCCAACCTACTTGAAATAAATATTATATTGTATACCACATATTGATGAAGAGCTTTAAGCTTGCGTCTGGTCTAAACAGCAGTGTCAAATGTGCAGTAGCGTTTTGCTACTTCGAAATATTAAAATAGATTAACAAGAATATTCAACTACAAATTTAATCTTCAAATACATTGTATTCAACACCGGTATTAATAAATTTATTGTACTAGTAGTAAAAGCTAAAAATTGTATTTAAATTGATATATTTTCTAGAAGTATGAAAGCTTTTTATATTACTTAACATACAGAATAATAACAATTTCTTCGGCTTGAAATGCAATAAAAACATTAAGATAAAGGGTTCCTAATACTATGACAAGCAAAAGCTTTTGTATAATATTTTAATTTTAAAGAGCCACTGTACCATAAATTTTGTCAATGCTCTTCTCTGATCTCGCCCTTATTAATATGATGATATCAATTGATGTATTATACATAACTAAATCAAAAAATATTTTTTAAAAATTGTCACATCTTGTGTGCCGAATAACTAATTATATTATATACTTCATGCCTTTCTACCTATAATTGACAGTAAAAGATTTAAAAAGATGAACTATGCAGTATCGTTATTGATTCCAATAAAATATTCGACGAATCTTTTTCAATAATCAAATATTTGCTAATTTATTTAGGCATTGGTCGTTTATAATATTAATTTATCTTAAGCAACTGGGTAATCAAAAAAAAATACGTTCAGTGTTACCATAACGTAACGTAAAACACCACAATATTCAATCAAAACTCTTTCTGACAACTATACGTCTCGCCATATACATATATAAAAAAATGACACCATGCAATTCATACGTAATATTATTATTAGTATTCAAATACTCGGTATAAAATTTTATAATTTATTTCCAACAAATACTTAAAGTTCTTAATCGTTGATTTTCATTTATTTGTTGTATTTTAAATACTTTTTTGAACGTCCCTGTCTACAAGAAAAGCCATACAATATTCGAACCAAAGAATGTACGTCATAAAAGTCATCTCCATACTGAATGCACGATATGTGAAATGCCATAAATCGTACATAAATTTAAAACGATTTTTATTGCCGTCCTAATGACATATATGGTGTTTTAGAAATCCCCGTTTAAAAGCTCTATTGTTGCACAGTACATCAATAACTCAAAAAAGATATTATTCTCAGTAGCAGTAAAAAAAATCTTATCTCATGATAACATATATTTTTTAAAACTGTCATGTAGTTACTATTGTAAATTTTACCTGATGCAGAAAAGCTCTTATTCGTGATAGCACTTACTTTGTTTCCAAATAAACTTTTTTTTTCTTAGATGAATTCAACGGTAACTCTGTGGAAGTTAAATATTCGTTATTTCAGAAGTTATAATATAACAAAATTTGACACAGTACAAAAGTGCTTGTAAAAAAAACTTACGTTTAATTACTCCAATCTACATTAGGAGCGGAAATGATTGAAGAAAATATATTTTTTATTATATCTGAAAAGTTTATCATCAAAAGAAAAATCTCACATGAACGAATAAATTGATAAATATGGTAGAACCTTCAGATTTTGATTAAAAAAAAATATTTATAATTGGAAAAATAAAAGTGTTTATTTTAAAACATGAAAACTAATAGTCAGTGACGTAAATATAATACCATTGCGCGGGGGGTAAGCGATGCATGCGGGCACGTAGGCCCGGGGGGTGGGGCTTGAAAGGATCTTAAAATATCCATATATTTTAAATACAAACGAGTGTAAAGTTATAAATAAACCTTGTAAAATCAATTAACATTTACTGAAAATATAAATAGTAAAAGTCCTACATGTGAATAATAAAAATCTTATAAATCATAGGGGCAAGCATTGGTAACTTTTGCATGCGGGCTATTATATATTTTTAGGTGCGTCACTGCATTGCGAGGAGAAAAATCTTATTCTTTTTCGAATTTCGAACTGTAAATTATTATTAATCAAAAATGTACGAATTGAGTTTTTTTTATTAATTCAAACAGCTGTGGAAATGCCAAATTAAAACGTGGATATTATCATAAACATAAAATCATAAGTAATTAAATCTAAAAACAAGTTTATTAATTTTAAGCTTTATAATATTTTAATGAGTTTGTTGACAGATGTTCCTTGATATCAAGAACACTATTTAATATCATTTTATGAGACAATTTTTTTTTTTTTTTTAGAAATATTTTACAACCGTTAATTTTTACTTTAATCTTATAAAAAGGTCTATCTTATTTTTCGAAAGACAATATTTTCATATAAAATATAATAACTTAGATTATTCCACGTATTGCGTTACAAAATGTGACACGTGTTTCGCCTCTTTCAGAGGCACCAATGACAGTATTTTCATTACTTTAAATTTTGTGGCGCTCTGTCGAGGGCTGAATGTCATAGGAATGGCAAAAACCGCCTTTAACGTAAAACACTATTTTTTGTAGTTAGATTCTGTGGTCGAGTGGTCAACATCGTAAGCTTCAGTCACGAATATCGCGAGTACCAGTCCCGGTACGGGCAGTTTCGTGAATTGATTTTTCAATCGATTAATAAATTTGTGTTTGAATGTATTTCTAAAATACGTTTTTGTTAACGCATCAGGAAAATTATTTTGTTTCTTATATTTTTAAACAATGCCAATGCTTGAAAAATAGCTTGGTATATGTTAATAATATTTTTAAAAAGTACTGCCAGTATTCAATAAAAATAATACTAAGTATTTTATTTCTAACTCATTACATTCACAAAATATTTATGAAATGTGTGTATAAAATTGATATATATTCGTTATTAAGGGGTTACATGATTAAGACGCTGGCAACATTTTATCGGTTTTTTGACTGCTATTAAAGAAATATAAAATGATCATAAATTTTGTCATAAACTTACGACAGAACACTTAACCGATTTTCGAAGCAGTTTTTATTCGATTTTAATATTTTGAATTTGGAGATGCGTAAATTGGTTGCGTACGAGGAATTTTGAGTTGTTCTTTATAATAATTGAACATTTTAAGTTTTTTTTTCATATCAGTTATATTTCATACCGTATACTTTGTTTTTGGGCCTGAAAAAATGTAAGCCAATCGATAATCCAATGTTCAAAATTTATTTACTTCTATCACGAAACAAATAATATATAATTGAAATTTTAGATTTACTTTAAAGGAACTTATGCCCAGAACGGCTTATTGCTAGAGTAAATACTAATTATACCACAGAAGGCAATTTATTCATATTAAAAACAAAAATATTCTTTGAATATTTTATTCCGATGAGAAACTTTATTGTTTGTACATTAGGTATGAAAGAAGAAAATAACTTACAAAAAGATTGTGCATGAATGTACATAGTAAGTATTTAAAAATCAATTGAAAAATTGAAAAAGTCGATATTCGTGTATTTGAATCCTTCACTCGGCTAATTCAATCGCTTCTTAATAATATCTTCATATTACAAAATGTATCGAATACAAAAATAACCTAATACACATTTGTAAAAGAATTTAAAAATCGAATAAAACATGAATGTTGCCATTTAGGGTAACTTACTGTTCGGGTACAGCGGCTTTAATTAAATATAGTTATATTATTTTTTGTGTATTCCCGAGAATGTTTGATTGGAATATTGGGCACACAGGCCCTGGCCAATTAACTGAAAATAAACTCTCCTGTGACAGTAATAATACTATTAAATGTTGGGGCTATACGAGTGGTGCCAATAAAACATAATAAAACTGCAGTTTGCTACCCGTGCATGCTTCGCGTATAATAATATGTAAAGTATCAAAATAAAAGCTCAAAAATCAGTAAACAAGACCATGCGAGTTGTTTTAAATTATTTCAAAATACTGCACCGAAAAGGCTTGGTCAATCATATTTTTTCCAGAATAAAATTGGTTTGAAAATTAAATTTCATAGTCTTTTTTTATTTATCAGGGAGTGAGCAAACTATTCTAGTAACTCGGATAGTATTGAGTTGTTCGGATGAGGACGAACGAATCCAAACGACATATTATTATTTTTATGAAAAAGATACTTGTTAATTATTATTATAAGATTCGTCCTGAATCAATCGCTTATGAGTAAGAAAACGAATGATTTTTAAATAACACAGAAAAAATATTCCTGGAGTCATGTGTTTTCGTAATGCTGTTCTAGAATCAAATAAACGGATCTGTATGAAAGAATCAGAAACGTTAACAGGACTCTATCTCCGCAGCGTACGAATTCTGTTCCCGGAATTTCTGGATTCACATTTTATTGGACCGCAGAATTAATCATTCACCATAAATTCTTGTCACAATTATTTGAGATTCTTGGAGAAATTCGCGATTCCCCGATTATTGGGATCCCGTGATCAATCACTGAGAAAAAAGCCACGAATTGAGAGATTTTAAAATAGTCCACAATATAAGGTACTTTTCTTATGATTTTTTAATCGCTGGCCGATTTTACGGACTTTAAATGTGGGACCTTTTTTTAGCTTGCTGGCTCGTTTAAAAAAAAACGCATTGTTGGCTGGTTCCGAAAACTTTTCGAGAATTTTCCACCTATTATTCTCAATCCTGCCTATTGGTACTATCATAATCCCGGGATTTAGGGATTGGAGACCCTAATATACTTACTTTAACACAATACACGTTTTTAATATATTTTTTAAAGCGGCTACGCTATAAATATCAAAAAAATATTTATCTGCCTAAGTAACATTATTTAGAATTCTTATACGTATATGTACGCATGAATAGTGAATACATACTACGCGTTAGATTTTAATTTAGCTTTTTCTTTTACATATTTCTGCCGTAGCAATAATATAAATGACAAATATTCATTGTTAACCCTCACGCACGAAAAGTGCCACCGTTTGGGGGGAACGTTGCATTTGGAAAAGCGTAGGAAGTTGTAAATGAAAAAAATGAATACAGCGTTATTCCACGGTAGGCCATCCGTTCTTTTCCTGTCACAATAAACGGAATTGTGATTCGTTTGTATGAAATTAACTTGATAAACCACTTCTTCACTTCGTTTGAAAATTTATTCGTAAAACAAAAATGAAAACAAAACAAATATAACGCTTTTACGAACAGTGGCTTTCAAAATATTTACGAACACAATTTTGACATTAATATTGAATTTCGAGAATAAAACCGTTTCATAATAATATGATTTTACACATTAACTAGTAGATTTAACATTTTTCACAATATAATAAAATGGAATGATATACGCTTTTATTGAGACACTATTTTAATAAATATATTATTTTTCGTTAATCAATTTTTGAGATTTTATTTATCAATTGTTTCTTTGGCGACATTCGCATTTCTATTTTCTTTTTGACTTAGTTTATTTATTATTTCTTTAAATTGACCAATTTTTTAAATATTTACTATTTTAGTAAGAATTTTACTTTATTTTAAAATAGGAAAACATTTTCGGTTTCTTTTTAAATTCCAAGGTTAAAAAAATCTCGAAGTTTTTTTTTATAAATTCAGTTATATTCGGGAGGCATTTCAAATCATGAAGACAGGAAGAATCGTAGACGGAGGCTATCATATATAGATGATTGATGTTAGCAAAAAAATACAACAAAATAAAATACAGTTTCTAAGAAATATAATATCAGGCTACACAAATATCTTTTTCGTATGGTAACCTAAATTTTTGGTTACCAGACAAAATGATAAAAGGAGAAATATAAAGAAAATAATAGTATGTAAATAATGGTACTACCAAACTAGTATTGATATAAATGGTTTGAGGATAAAATCAGGGGTGGGCTGGAGGGAGCTCTGAGGGGCTCGCGCGATCCCCTTGATAAATTTTACCAAGGCCGGCGAGCCCTTGTTGATTTAAGAGAAAACAATATTCTCAGATCAAATGTGTATACAACTGCAATTTTTGACTATATATTATCTACGACAGCTTCAGTATACAAATTTTAAGCCATTTAGATTGATAATTTTACGGTAAATTGCATATTGTTACATATTATAAGTGTATTAAGTAACAATCGATTGCTTGTCTAAGTATTGTATATAATTAAGAGAATTCAAAAAATTCACTCCTTTCCCAGAACACCGAGAATTGCTTTGAGATTAAGCGAGCGCATTGTTAACGTATTGCCAGCCCACCTCTGGATAATGGTAGCGACAAATGTTGACACCATATGATCGTAGCACAAAATTTGTGTAATAAATTGTGTCTCATATAATTTAAATCTCAGTTTTTACTCTCCTGCTTCTGTTTGTGAATAAATCATCGCTTTAATTAACGCACGTCGCCATTGCGTTGTCTCATTTGATTTGGGCATTTATGTAAACTAAACGAATAAAAATGTGCTCTTAACTCAAATCCACAACTGGCCGGCCAGTGTTTTGCATAATTTTAGCAGTGTTGCACTCGGCAGTAAAATGATTACACCATGAAATATTATTGCACATCGTGAAGTTGGCTGCACTTGACGTCTGCATAATAGACCATTGTTTTGACATTGTATCGTACTTCAGATAAACCTGCTGAATTAATCACGCATTGTAAACGAAAACGATACATAGTTTTGAATACAAATAATTGTTTTAAAATGGATTTATTTGTCGTCATATTCGATGCCTCTCTGTAATAACTAAAAATATTATGAATCTGGGAATATGAATCAAACTTTACGACATTTTTGAAGTGCAATTACGCTCTTTGTAGCAAATTGATTCACATATAACCATAGAGCATGCACTTATAATGTCCTCGGCACAACCTATTTAATTATTTTTTCACACTCTATTCAATAATATTCACGACATACTAAAACATATTTCACAAAAAAAATAAGTATTTATTTGTTCAATACGATCTATTTATTTGTTTTGAAATCAGTCATTAAAAATAAAACAACGTTAATTACGATTCAAAAGATAGTTATGCTACACGTTACTCTATGAAAATTGCATGATATTAACCTATAAATCAATATTATATATTTTTATTATTTATAAATATTTTTTTACAAATTTATAATATGAATTACTTATACCAGCACATAATCAAAGTCTCTTATCATTGGTGAAGAATAAATGCATTTCAAATGTGAAGTTTTCAACTAGGAATACCTATTGATAAGTTCGGTGCATTTGGCGATAATTCATTTTTTTATTATTTTAAAGCAGTCTTTTGAAAAGTTTTTAAATTGTTATCCTTGACTAATAATGTTTAAATATTATAGTATCATATAGTCAAAAATATGTATGTATAAGTGCATAATTCCATCATGCGATATCATTATGCCTCTTATTTATATAAAGGCATAATTGAAAAATATTACGAGAGTTCGTTTTGTATAAAAATCATGATAAGAATGTATATTATTATAACGGCGGCAATATTATACAAATCATTATAATCATTTCGTTCGATCGCAGGTGCACTGCCATCTTGCAACACCAATACCATAAAGAAACAAATCAAGATTACCAACATGCAAGACGTTAAAATATCAATTAATTATTATGTTCGGCTACCGGCTAAAAAAGTGAAGAAAACCTTCATTATTTTCATATTTATACGATAGTGTTGCCATTATTAACAATCTGTGTAAGGAGAGTTTTCCATTTAACAGAATTAAATGTTAACGGCATCCTCTCAGGTACCCATATTTTTTTTTCTTAATTAAAGTACATCGATTCGATTGCCATCAGTGTGTTTTGACTATATTCTCGGAAGAGCTATTATAATAGGAAATTACATAAAGACATTTTAAAAGAAAAACCATTCAGAATACAATAAGCACATATGTATGTAAATTTAGAGTTTATTTTGCAGTACAGTTCAATATTAATATAATTTAAGCTATGGTTGATCAGTGGCGTAGCAAGTGAGTGCGACAGGGAAGGACTGCCCCGGGTGGTATTTTTAAAAATGAATACAATATTTTTCGAGAAAATATTTTTATACAAAATTCAGCCATTTGTGGTAAAAACTCATAGTTCACAGATAAAAAAATAGTAGAAGTGATTTAAAACAAAATTAGAGGAAATATTGGGGGCGGCAAATTCAAGGACCATCCCTGGCGGCAGGACCCCTTGTTGCCAACGTTCCCTCTAATTTTTCTATTGTGTGTGCGAACCATCAACTTCTGTGAGTAGTAAATTTTTAGCAAAATAAAAAGTGTGCGCAAATGTAAAAATTTGGCGAAAGAAACTTATTTTTACAATATTTCTATGGGCAGCTTAGCGGGAACATTGCTTCCTACCCACTGTAGATAATACATATATAGATTTCAATATGGAACATAGTTTACATATGAAGCTAACGCCAACAGAAGTTGTTAGTCCTACTGTATACTCAATCCTTCAACTTCTCTTTTCGGAGAGAGTAAGAATAGAAGGATAGAAGTAAGAACGGGAGTCGATTTATTTTGTCTTTCTAGGCTTCATTTTATGTTTTGGATAAGTAGGAGTGAAGGAATCCAGAAATTACATACATAAATGGCTTCAAACACAAATCTAGAAATCGATGAAAAAATCAATGTATGAAAGAGTTTTCGTACTGGCATTCTAACCGGTGAAAACCGCGACAGAAGCCAAGGACGCTGACCACACGGCAACAGAGCACAATTTGTATTGTATTGTTTCACTGTTTTGTAATTTGTATTTTAACCCTACTTCAACCCTGTAAATTCGTGTGTCCAGTGCTGGATGTTTTTGACGTCTATATCGCGGATAATTTGCGGGTGACACCTGTGGAGTGGAGTGCACGGGGCGGACTCGGCGCGTGGGCGGCAAAACAGCGGGCGAACATTACTAAAGTGACTGCAAATTAAATGCTTGCATTTCTGATTTTTATGCTATCTTTACCCATCTGTATTTCGCACCAGGGCCGCTAATGGATAACAGCTTAAATGCAAAGCAATCAAAGTTTAATCTAAGCTTAAATATCAGAATCCTGACATAGACTTGATAAAATAATTTAGAGTCTAGCCCAGGGGTGGGGAACCTTTTCATTTCTAAAGGCCACATTCATTTGTCTACTCATTTATCAACATAATGCCGCAGTAAAGAAAACGTTGACACTAGGGTATCATGGGAGCTAATAAATTACCAGCGTGGGACCATTTTTTTTTTAAGTCGTACAAGAATTTTGAACTCAAAAATCTCAAGAATTTCTAGTCTTGCCCAAATTACCAGCGCGGGAGCTTTTTTTTAGCTCTTCTTAATCCAAAATCTCAGGAATTTACGGATTTACAAAACATATCAGAATTGGCCGATCAAGTTAAAAGGCCACACCGGAGTAGCCAAAAGGCCACAGGTTCCCCTCCACTGGTCTAGACTCTAGAGAAAGAAATATTCAATAAAATTTCATATTTATTAGAAACCAACCATTTTTCTTGTAACCATGTCCACTCCCATATAGACTTCTAATATAATTCATTTCAACAAGGGTGTTTCTACGAAAGATTATTGTCGCTCAATTTTTATATTTTTAAAGCGTGAACCAAAAATTCTATGAAATATATAACATCATTTTATTAAAACTTTACAAATTGACCTGACCATAAGCCTCAATAAATATCCAATAAAATACCTTTTTTAAAATACCGGAACATAAAACGGATATAATAAAAAATCGCAAATGAGATTACAAAAAAAAAAACGAATACAGCTAAAACCCTGCGCGTTGATCCCGAGTCGATGTGTGGTCGATAAAATGTAAGTAAATAAAATAAACAAACATGATACTCGAAGACGATAAAAAATAAAAAGTCTCAATCGGACTGTCGCTATATTATGCGAAAAATAAATTTAAAAAAAAAAACCCCGAAAGGTTGGCGTACTTTGAGAGTTAATTATGGAAATACGTGATTTCATTACCTTTTGATTATTACTAGCTATAGCAATAAATATAGTATGGTCGTTGTTGTTTTATTTTATAATAAATTAGTTAAAAATTAAAAACTATAGATGTGTGAATTAAAATGGTGGTGATGTAGTTTTTGTTGTCTTCTCAGCCTGGACGTTCTACTAATGGGATGTTGCTTTTGCTTCTCCCAAGACAATTCTAATATAAACGTTCTTTAGATCTAATGACTAAACGAGCTTATTGAAATAAGTTGTGCCTAGAAAAGTAAAACATAATAGTCCATATTCACACACTATACAGTGAGTACTTTTTTATAGTAATTTTCGCTTCCAATGTCCCAGTACTGAATTCTTTTATTTTTCAATCGATGTGTGGATTTCCGGTCTTTGGCATGGATGTATCCGATATCTAAAATTCTTTTTTTTTTTTTTACCATGCCCGCTCCCAATATGGAGCATATGGACTCTTAATGGAGTTTATCTCAACAGAAAATGTTTCTACGAGAACTGCTTGTTACTCAGTTGCTCAACCTCTCTTTTAAGATAGTAGGAATAGAAGGAAAGGGCTAAAATTCTTTAATAAATAAAATTCTTTACGACCCATAATTTTCTCTATCTTAAAGAAGACCGCAGCGAGATGTATGTTATAAGAATTAGTCCTGTTCTAGCCTTATCTTTCTATTCCTACTACTACTCTCTTTAAAAAGAAAGGTTCAGCGACTGAGTAACAAACAGTTCTCGTAGAAAAACTTCTGTTGAAATATCTCCGTTAGGAGGTCATATGCTTCACATTGGTAGTGGACATGGATAAAAATGTGAACCATGAGGGCTGCTAATGGAGTTTATCTTAACAGAAGTGTTTCTACGAGAACTGCTTATTATTCAAGTTTCTCAACCTCTCTTCTTTCAAATAAAATCGGAATAGAACTAAGACAGGAGTAGTTTTTAGAAAATCACTCTCGATACGTCCTGTTTTAACAAAGAATGGGTGCTAAAGAATTTCGGATATCAGATACATCCACGTTCACGAACGAAAATTAATAAATCGATTGAAAAATCAATTTACCAAAAAAAATTTAAAACCCTAGGGAACAGAAGAAATTTTATTTTGAAATAAATAAATTATCAAATTTATCCAGATATTTAAATTAAATTTGATTGTATGCAAATCGTTTTATTATACCTTAAAATATTGATAAATACGATTGAAATCTTTAAAGGTAAGCAAAGTTAGGATTATTCAATAAATTCACATTGTTGATGGTAACTTTTTATAAATGACCGGTACCGTGCAATAAATTTTCATTAACTGGCCGTAAGTCAATCAAGCGGCCGGCGCCATTAAAAATAAATTGTTGATAATATTAAAGCTCAATAATATCCTTAACTTTATGCGAAGACTGAAATTGTATAGACACGTCTAAATGATTTTTCATTACCCAAAATTTATAAGATCCTCAACCTTCACATTGGGAAACATTTTTTTTTTTTCAATTGTAAAATCTGAATAAATATCAACCCAGCTTTGCAAATAACACTTACAATGTAGATTTATTTGAAAACACATAGAAACATACCATCACAAAATAATTTCGTGTGTATAAGATATTATTTAAAAAAAAATACTTTTCATACTTTTCCTGGCTTTCCCAGGAAATAAAATTCTGAATCTGCTTATAATTAAGAAAGGACGTAGTAAACTGAAGATAATTTAAGTTTAAATTGAACAGTCAGATTTAACCAACTGATGATTTTAAAATCCTATTATCTCTAGGAAGATTCTATTAATTAAAAAACTTTTTGTAAATAAGCAATTTAATATATTCTTTTAATTATAGGTGTCTCTGTAGACCGTGACTCTTACCCTTAACCCAGAGTTTACCGGATGAGTGTTGCTAGGTAACACACCGAGAAAATTTATTGGCAGGTGTATATAACATGTATAATACTTGTCTAACCGCGCTGCATGGCTCGAATTTAAAATATCTTATCTTCCTCAGCTCAAAACACGAGAAGGAAGTTGAAAATAGCTACATCCGGAATTGTCAAGGACAAGATGCTGTGTTAATTTCAACGCCAGAGCTCACAGGTTGAGAGTTTCCGTGTGACGGACAGATACAAATATTTTGTATTCTATATTTTGTATCCATGTCTCCTCCCAATGTGGAGAATATGGCCTCCTAATAGAGGTATCTCAACAGAAGTTTTTCTACGAAAACTTTTTGTTACTCAGTCGCTCAACCTCTCTTGTTTTCAAAGAGAGTAGTAGGGATAGAAGGATAATGACTACTAGTAAACTAATCGATATCGCTACGCCCAGTCGTTAAACTATCGGAAATGGTGGAAGGGGCATCACAAACACCCATGCCTTCGAACAGAAATCGATTTAAAAATGCTGTTCATACTGGGACTCGAACTCGTGAGGTCTGTCTTTTATTTTTAATGTAAAGTATTCTTAATGCCGCCTGTGTGGTCGAGTGGTTAACGTCGTTGGCTACCGCTACGGAGGGCACGGGTTCGAATCCCAGTACGGGCAGTTTTATAAATTGATTTATGAATTTCTGTTCAAAGGCATGGATGTATGTGATGTCTTCCCCCCTCCCACCCATCCTATCCTATGAATGGGGCGTATCGAGGGCGATTAGCTAACCACTAGTCCTGTCCTAGCCCTTTCCTTATATTTCTACTCTCTTTGGAAAAAGAGAGGTTGAGCAACTGAGTAACAAGCAGTTTTCGTAGAAACATTTCTGTTGAGATAAACTCTGTTAAGAGTCCATATGCTCCATATTGGGAGCGGACATGGTAAAAAAATAATCTTAATACTCGATTTACTTTTGAATAAACCTCAGTATTTAATGGTTTTTTTGAAGAAGTATTTTTAATTTCGTTTCTTTACAGTTTTATCTTTCGCCAAATGGTTTTTTTAGATTATCGTATGACTGATAAAATGACTAAAGTTATATTATAAATAAGTATGTATTTTATGTTCCATAATATTCTATTTTTCATCGGTTGAAACATTTTAAAACAGCTAATAACAAAGACGAATATGAGCTGAAATATCGTTTATGCTACCCATGAAGCAACCACAATGGTGACCCCTCAATAAAAGGAAGGTAAAAGCTCTCGCAGATGGTAAATTTCGATAAAAACCAATGTTTACAGTGCAGCGAGGCAATTAACGCGTATATTATTTCTTAATTACGCGGAATGTGGATTCGCTTCGCAGTAACACCGGTATTTTATGTCGCTTCGAAGACTTAAGGCGGATATTGGAATTGAGCATTAAGTATGTTAAATAATATAGAAACAATATTAACCCCCTGAATATTCATTATTATGTTTTTAGGTTTTACTACTCGCGTACCCAAGTCAGCTTGTTTGGGTCAGTAGTCGATCGGCTGCGGCGCTCTCAGGCTCAAGCAGACTTGGAAGCATAAGAAGAAAATCTACCAGAATGATAAAAATAAAATAAATTTTAAGATAGTATTTTCGAGCCTGATGTGCAGTGGACAGCGGTATTGGCTTCCGTGACGGATCTTACGGGCTCAATTTCCTTTCAATATTTTCGAAGACAATTGAATCTTTATGATATTCAAAAATTTCCTCCAGCCCTTCCAATTCTGAAATAACGGTGCGTAGCGAGAGCGATTAGCTTGCCACTAATCTTGAATTAGCCATATTCTTTCTCTCCCTACTCGTTCATAAAAAAAGAAAGGTTAAGCAACTGAGTAACAAACAGTTCTCGTAGAAAAACTTTTGTTGATATTCATCAATGAAAGGTCATATTTTCTAAATTGAACGTGGATAACGATTAAAAAATATATTGCTAAAAAGATTTGAACATTAAATGGATAATATTGTTTTGATTAAAATATGTATAGGCCGAAAATCAAACAATTAACAAACAATTCCACTATTAAAAACGTTTGGCAAAATATTTTTCAACAATATTTTAAATCGCTTTATTTTACAGAAAATTAATGCAGCACTGTGTTAGCCGAATCAAAGAAGGAACTTAATCTGTCACTTTCAGTTGTGACAAGATTTAAAACTAAACGGTAGAAGAATTGTTTTTTTTTTCATTTTAATTATTTAATAAAAAAAACAATTCGAAAAATATTGCAAATTATTTTTTTATGATCACTAAAACCTCAATCCAGGAGGTCTCACGGTGGGCGTCCATTGAAAATAATTACTCAGTGAAGATCTCTGAAGAGATTTTTGATGGTTCATAAAAATACCTCTTCACAAAATATTCTTGTTGAGATTACGATCAATTAACTTTGACATGTAATATTCGTGTTGACTTCGCGTAATGAAGATATTTCTTTTTTGAATTACTTGTAGTTGGTACTTGGTTGATACATAATTGATTTTAACCAGATAATTGAACGACTCGTACACAATATTGGCACATAAAAATCGATGTTTAATTAACTATGCTTTTTTCAATAAATATTTAAAGTTTACATTGGATGGATAACGCTATTTGTGTCATTTTGTTGAGAATGATAGATCTTTACGTTTTAACACAGCACATCAATGTTTCGGACAACAAACTTTAACTCCAGAAGAGGGTGGAATATAAATATCTTAAAATTATCTGGCATTAGGTTTGCCCGTACCGTACCCTGTTCAAATACTCCGACATTTGAAAGACTCTCCGTCTCCAGTTGTTTATGGAAGTGACTAGACAAAGAGTCTCATCTTGTGACAGCAATAATTTGTTAGCTTCAGCTAATGCTTCCAAGAAGATTGTTCAGGCAATGTCAATTTACATAAATACTCACTACCCTTTGATTCCAGACAGCATAGACTTTTGATTGACTCCAATATCGATAAGAATGTTGATGCTTTAGGAAATACCATAAAAGAAAGTAATGCATGATTGATTGCGCAACCCTCTGGAAGAAGATCTATGCCGTGGGTGTCCAATCGATAGATCGCGATCGACCGGTCGATCCCAAAGCAAAATTCGGTCGATCTCGAAAAAAGTATATAATTTAAATATAAAATATACAAAAATACTAAAACTTAATTATTTTGTAAGCACATACCTATTAAATGATATGTCTTTCGCATTGAAAATAAACATTTCTAAGTTTGAAGAAGGGAAAAAACCCTTAATAAAACTTCTTATAAGAATCATGTTAGGAGTCGATCGCGAAAAAACTTAAGATTGAAAAGTCGATCCCAGGGCAAAAAAGGTTGGACACCCTTGATCTATGCGATCACGTTTGAGTAATTCAATAATGAAAAAAGCAAGGTAAAGAGAGCTTTATATTATAATCAATCAAAAAACAAAAAAATCTTAATAAGAATTATTATTGAACAATCTTGTTTGAAAAAGAAAAACACATATTTTTTAAAAGTTGATTAATTGAATCTTTAAATTATTTAAAACTGTATTATTGTATATTTATATATCTTTACTATAATTAAATATATAAAAACTCTTTGTGCGTTGCTAAAGAAATATTTATATTAAAATCGAATTATGTAACTTTTCTACGAATAATAATATGTTATGTTTTACAATAATCTCAACCATAATTCAATTTACGATAACGTCCCCTTGTGTCACTTTCCCGGCTACACAATATTATACCTCATTACAAAATCACCCCCTTTTAGTAGATTTGAACCGCTGACCAAATCACGTGTTCACAACAATATTTTTACACGACGCTTACTCACACAGCATACTTAACCTACCCTATGATATAATATTATTTTAGTCTTCCTATTATACTCATATTTTCATTTTCAAAACAAAAACAAAAGTTTTATAAAAGTTCCAAATGCATTATGGAAACGTTAAAGATAAAACTGATTTTTTATTACTAAAAAATATATTATATATTTTTAGTATTCCTTCAAACAATATAACGAATCTTCATAATTTTGTACAATATGTTTGTTAACTTGTATTGATGAAGTTATTTATTTACTTTACACTCTATTGTACTATCAGACTTTGGAAAGGAAAAATGAGGTAACCAACAGCTTTTTTTTGATAATCGCAATGAATCCAACTTGATACACGGTCTATCAAAAAAATGTATGCTGCAAATACTGAACTAGTATCCAAATTTAGCTTTTAAGTTTGAAAAAAGATGGGCTTGTGAAAATTGAAACCAAGAAGAAATACTGAAAAAAAGGTTTTTCCTAGACAATTTCTAAAATTAATTTTGGATTATGTCAATTAAACACCAGTTCAGAAGTCTCCGTGTTCTTCAAGGATGTGTTTATTTCATAATTTTGCATATGGCCGAAAATCATCAAAATACATTTTTTGTGCCTTCTGTAAAATTTGTGGGTTACGTCCTTTTTCCTTTCCAGAGTCGATATGTATATCATTGAAGTGGTCCCACCTCTCTTAGTTATATAAAATATTTTGTATAAAACTGAACACTTGCAGTTTTTTCGTCTTTATCTTACGTGTACAAATTTTATTTGTATTAGTAACTTCACCTTTTTTTGGTGTTTCGAAATAAATTTTGAGATTATTTCAGTCAGTTAACGTTGAGTGAATTAATTATGTGACATCTAAAAACAAACCATACGTTCCGAATTGTATTAGAAAAGCTTTACCACCCTCGAGGAAGCCAGTAGCTGCTAAGAATGTTTTCTCTGCATGAGAGGGACCTCTTGACCTCTGGATCATAAAACGCGTGATCCTCCGCACAGCAGTTACTCTGGAACCCCATATTTTTCATCCGTTGTTTATTTATTGGTCATATATTTGTGCGCCCCTCCTTGCGACCCCAGCTAGAGGGATATTAACATGGTAGCGATAGGGAGTGACGACAGGACAGTGTGGTGCGACATTGGGTGGAGTAGAGGTGTAAAAATTCTTACGTCGTGTGATTAAAAATTAATATATTTTTTCATTTGATTACAATGTTTTTGTGATACTTGCATTAAAAAAATGAATTTCCACCGTCAAATTTATCGAAAAAAAATCAATTATATTGAATGCACAGTGTTTTTATATAATATTTGAAACTGAAATCTGAAACTTATCCGCTGATACTTTAATTTATGTGCTCATGTTTTCATTTCGTTTAAAGAACACAAACGTAAATGTGTAAAAAAATGCATCGCTACCTGCTTATTATGCTTAAGTCTCAACAAAGCCTTGTCTACTGAAAACTATCAAATTGTGATAGACTCGTTTGTGTTTTACTAACCTGTCAATTTGATTAATAACAATAAATGTAATAAAAAAAACAATTAAATGTGTGTTCAATAATTGATCATAGGGATCATTTCAAATACATGGGTTAAACGAAAGCAATATCTTTTTTACTCCTCAGTATTTCCATTGAGCAATATTAACTTAGCCCCCTTTGCATTGTGCGCCATTGCAGTACAGGGCCGCATCTACCCCACACTGTTGAATAAAAGGCTTCTCCTTCGCTTTTGTCGAGTCGTCAACTTTTTTTATTACTGATCTATGAAAACACACGGCGGACAGCATTTCCAAGTTTTTACAACAGATTTTCAAAAATCTTGCCGACTCTTGGCCATTTTCAACGACCTCCTTACTTCAGATCGTCTTTCAGAGCCATTCCAACGTGCGGGTGCGATAAATTTATGACTTTGCATTAAATTTTGAAATTTTACCCACAGTCATAACGATTTATCATAGCCCCAACAGTATTCAACAAAGCCACCACCACAGTTTATCGTCATTTAAAAAGGATATATCAAACAATGCTTATGCAATGCTCAATTATGCTTAATCAGTTTGTGCCAGAGATTTTTAAGTAGATGCTAACTCCAAGAATGACTACAGTCCATTATATTCGAATTACTCCTAGAATTATTAGTAAATACAATAACAACAATTTTGAATCGTTCAAATTATGTACATTCACACAAATTTTGTCGCTTACGACCCGGGATTCGCCTTTCGGTATCTTCAGACGTTCAAGTGCATGGATGAACTTGAACTGACGCTTAGTAAATGAAAGTTTCGTCGGAAAAGGTTTTATGATTATATTTATATAGGGTATAAAAGTGGAGAGCCCGGCATATGTAACTGTTCATTAAAAATCGGAAGACTGTTCAATTGTGTACAATAACAACAATTCAGAAAACTGTGATCGCAGCGAGCTATTGAATTCTTGTGTTTTATTTTAACATTAATATAATAAATCCCTTTAAATTAATGAAACGGTGAATATCGCATAGAAACGAGCCTAAGATTATTCGTTGAATGTCGTGCTTAAAGTTGTACTTACCACCGCTTACTACGGTTTCACACTCTTCCTACATTTTGTATTCCGGAGGATAACAACGTTATTCGTTCTCAAATTGTTGCCAGGAGTGTTCCGAGATGACATTTCTCAAGACTTGGTGGCATGCCATGCATTGTGAATAATATCAATATAACGGTGTTTATTACAGAGCTTTTATGAATTGACGCTAATCTCTTTTCATAGTGCGCAGTAAACTCTAAGAATACCTAGTATTTTACGATTGGTGTAACTAATTCCCAAAAGATATGACCAGCGCCCTGAATCATATTTTCGCATTTACATGTTAACGTTAAACTATCAACTGTAATAAATTCTTTAAAATTATATATCAGTAATAACATTACTTTTGCACAGTTCCTGATTCGTTACACGTTACAAGTCTGGCCTGCTTTCACCCCTCTTGTAATATTATTTAATGTAATTTATTCAATGGCTGCAGTTTGTCGATTAGGCGAATGCACTTAAATGCATTTCGTTAATTATGTTTCCTTCCTTCCTGCTTCACAGTTATATATCAAAATGGGAAACGTTTTGGTCAAATAAATCAATACTTCTTGTTGTATGATGTGACGAATCGATTTAACATTTTTTATTTTTTTTAGCCAATAAATAAAGAAATATTTTACTTTACAGCTATAATAGTCAAGACGTCAAGTACTTTAAAATTATAAAATCACATAAGATCAATCAACGAGGAAAAGACATTCATACCCAAGATTCAAATATTGAATCGAAAAAAATATAATTGAGCTTGCCACTTTGATGACATTAAAATAAATAAACAGTAGACAGGAAATATACGATTATAGGTTTGTCAATCTTTTCCAATAACAAAATCGATCCTTTTTATATTCAATTTATTATATTTAAGCTAAATAAAAAATGCTTTTGTTGTCATGACTAGGTTTGCAGGTGTCCCGGATTGGCTGGGATTGTCCCGGAATTAGAATCGCTGTCCCATATCCCGGGTGAGTACTAAATTGTCCCGGAAATTTAGAGAAAACCATTTAACTAACTAATTCTTGGGTTTTTGGATTCGAAAGTCTCGAAAGAGCTTAAAAAACGATTCACGCTGGTATTTTGGGCAATTCGGTAAATTTCTGGATTTTTAGATTCGAAAGTCAGCTTATCGGACAAATGTCCCGGATTGACTTGCAAGAAATCTGGCAACCTTAGTCATGACATGCACCGACGGTCTAATACCCTAATACAGCGGTGGGCTGCCATTACATTAACAAGGGGTTCGCCGGCCTAAGTCAAACTTAACAAAGGATGTCTCGCGAGTCCCTCTGAGCCCTCTCCAGACCAACCCTGCCCTAAGACTCTCAGTGCACTATTGGCTTTGAAACATTAAAAAATATTGTAATAGATGATTCCCACTGTTTTGTATACTTGTAAAAAAGTTGTATTCAATAAAATATTGATTTAATTAATACGAACATAATATTTCGGTCATAATAATCACAAAAAGTTTTAATGGATTACATACAACTTTCAATTCCGTTCTTTTTGATACTCGCCAACTGTCTATATTTTCTAGAACCATCTTTCTTTACCTTGCACATCCAATACTAAATTTCATAAGCTTTGATATAGTTGTCAAACAAAGTAAAATCGATTAGAGGGTTAAACGTTAGGGAAAATGTTACTCAACACACCGTGTCACGACCATCATCGTTTCACTAAATCAATGCAAAACGTTTATGATGAAAAGCCCAGCGGGCATTTTTAACCCACCACATTTGAGATTGATACAGAGGCGAATCTATCATAAATTGTATGACTCATTGCATTTTTTTTTAAATATTTTACATATAATGTTTATTAATTAAGTATTGAATTGTTTCGTCTAATATTTATTCGTACGTGCCTATCGTCCAATTCAATTTTCAGACAGCTACAAATAACCTTTTTTGAGATAATTGCAAAAACAACATTCGTATGGTCACCACAATTCAAATAGTATTCATCTGTACCCAATATTAACCCTTCCCTTACTATGCACAAAAATCACAAGTTCCTGAGCTGTGTATCCGTTACACATCAGGCAAACAGGAGTGAAGCATGAAAATTATATGTATTAAATAATTGTCATGATTCACTCCCGTTTGCCTGATGTGTAACGGATACACAGCTCAGGAGCTTGTGCTTTTTTTGCATAGTAAGGAAAGGGTTAATACAATCTATCAACAGTTGCTTACAGATTAGGTACTTAGGGCTGGTTCAGTATAAGAACAATAAGAAATATCCGGTTAATTTCCCTGATTGAATTAAAACATTGTGTTAACTTCAATATAATTCAATTGGTGGTAGAGCTTGATAGAGCGTAAAATTCCCTTTGATAATTCCTTAAATTAATACTACCCCCCCAAATTTCTTTTAGGAATGTTATCATTTCACTCTCTTGAAGCTCAAAGATCGTTTTCATTGTTAAAGAATTTTTCTCTTCTCCTTCGGGGCCGAGTTAATAATCCTGAAATTCTCATGAATATTAATTTACATGCTCCCAATTTATTTTCACGTGGGCAAAATTATGAGCGAAAACTTTTATTTCTAAAAACTTATACTTCGCTTAGGAGGTATGAGTCACCAGTTCCTAGGGCCGTTCGATTGATCAACTCATTGCCTAGTGAAGTGGACATTTTTAGTAATAGTATTTGTGAACTGTTTGTGAAATTTTACTATTTTTTTTTTTGATTTTTTATGTTGATTTTTATGTATTATGTATTTTTATTTAATATTATGTGTCTTTTATTTGTCAAGTACATGGCGAATTGGCGTAAGCTGTTATGTCATGTACCATAATTTTAATTTTAAACAATAAATAAATATTTAACTCAAATAACTCGTTTTTACGGAATTGTTTGACTATTAACTAACATAGACAAAAGATGTTACCACTTTTTTAAATCTTTAACTCACGTATTTCATATGGTTCACGGTAATGGGGTGCAGCGGTTAGCGTTGTTGGCTTCCGTGCCGGATCTCATGAGTTCGAGTTACAAACAGACTTTTTCGATCGATTTATCGATTTCTGTTTGAAAGCATGGGTGTTTGTGATGTCTGAAAATTCCCTCCTAGCCGTATCCTTCTATCCTTACTACTCTCTTTGGAAAAGGGAGTTTAATCGACTGAGTAACAAACATTTTTCGTACATAAAATTCTGTTGAAATACCTCCTTTAGAAGGCCATAAGCTCCACATTGGAAGTGGGCATGGATAAAATAAAATAGGAAATATTTCTAAATATATTGACAATATTTTTTAATAAATTGTATTCAAGAAAACAAGCACAATTTTATAATCTTTTTGCCTTTTACGTGTTAAAAAAAAAAAAAACAACAAATATTAAACTGTTTAAAAAACGATCTTCTATCTCAAGTTTTTACAACAATGAGTTCTTTTTTACTCGAAATGGATACGTACATTCTCTGGGTTTTTTGAAGAGATAAATTTATTATATTGAAACTAATGCATTCAAACGTATACAAAAGTGGCAGTATTTAATACAGTAATTAAAGATAATGTGACATACAACATTTTATGATTTTGAAACAAGAAGAGATGTCATCTGCATTGATTATAAAATAAAATTTGCAATGAAAGGATTCGAAGCATTACCGACGATTATTTCATCGAAAATGTAGCAGCCATCAAAATTACAATCAACCCTAACTAGTACCCAAACAATATTCAATAATTACGTGACGAATTGTCCACCTTCGTCTTAGTGTATTCATATCCAAGCAATTAATGAACAATTTTTCTGGCAATTTATTCCACATAATAGTCCATATTAATTAATACGTCGTTAATCAACAATTTCATACATATGTGAGTTTACAGAGGTCTTCTTAGGTTCAATTAATTTTCACGGTCCCTATGCCTGACTTACGTCAAATTGCATGAATAATTAATTATCCAGGGCAATGCTGTGTTTGATGAATAGTAGCCTATTTTTACACGTGTGGTAACCAGGGGCGTATATTCAGGGTGTGCAAGGTGTGCGCCGCACATCCTCAACATATGCCCGCAAAATCTAGAACATAAAGTAAATTTGTTGCGCGGTAGTATACCGTATTTGAAAAGGCGAGCGTTGTCCCAAGCGCACGACTTGCCTTCCCATACAACTGCATGTCATGTATGAGGTTTCTTGGACGTTCTTTGGAAAATTTCACGTCTCTACTTTTGTATTAGATTATTCTAACAGGTAATCTCATCGATATTTTGGCGTGATATAATTTATTACTAATATTTATACTTCTTTATTTTATTTTACCCTTATATGAAATTAAAAATAGTTTTCAAAAAATTTTGACAAATATTTTTTATCTATCCATGTCCGCTCTCAGTGTGGAGTATATGTCCTCTGAATGGAGGTATTTTGATACAAGTTTTTCGACGAGAACTGCTTGTGACTCAGTTGGTAATTTTTTTTTTATATACCTAATTGTTTTGTTTATTTTACCATACGCAGCACACCCAAAGCTAACACTCACCATACGCCACTGGTGGTAACGTTCTATAAAAAATGCTATTTTTGTACTTTAAAAAAATCCATGTCTTTTCCCAACATGGACCATATACCCTCCTAATGGAGATATCTCAGCAATGTTTTTTCTATGAAAACTAGTTACTATTACTCAGTTGCTTAACCTCACTTTTTTATTAGTATAGAAAGTACGTAAGGATAAGGCTAGGGCAGAACTAGTGATCAACTAATCGCTCTCGGCATGCCCCATTGTTTAAGAACGGAAAGGATAGGTGGAAATTTTGAGTCATTACAAACACCCATGCCTTCGAATCCGACAGAAAAATGATTTTTGTACTGGGGACTCAAACCGGTGGCACCAATCATGGAACCCAACGGTGTTGCCAACTACGCCACGGACCGACAGTTTAATTTCACAATTTTCATAATTTACTGAATTCAAAATGAACTTAGTTGATTATATTATGATCGCTAAAATGGTAAATAAACTATATTGTCGATCAATGATATCACTTTTTATTTTATATGGTAACTTTCGAAGTAAAAATTGTGGCGTAATTAAATCCTTAATTCGGCCCTTATCACATGCATCCGATGCAAAACACAGCGGTCCGGCGATTGCCATTATGCAAATTTAGTATGGAATCGACAATGTATTTTTAGGCGTAATTGTATTTAAAATCGCCCAAGGCGTTTTGAGTTTGGTAGGTATATAATCATATACTTACCATACGAGTGACGTTCGGCGCACGCTCCCTGTCGACTTTAATCAAAAGATATACGCGTGACAGTTACTCGGTCCAGTAATTTAACACGAGATATTAATAATAACATATTATAATATTAAACCTGCATCTAAATATACCAACCAGCTGGAAGCACACGAAAATCACATTTGAAACGATGCAAGTGATTCTTTAAAACTATCAAATAAACAAGATAAACTTAAAGTAACTTTGAAATTATATTGTGTTTTATTAATTGTATTCCCTGGGCCATTTTTATTACATATTTATGGACAATTTTTGTTGATTAGATATTACAAGTTTCAAATATAAAAAAAGACAATTTATTGACAGTTATAATGAAACTATTCTGTTACAAAATTTATTATATATAGCTTATAAATATTCCATTGTGTATTTTATAGATTTAAAATACATTTAAAAAGAAAAACATTTTTGAATTTTGATTGTTATTTTTTTGATTATTTTTTCAAATATTTAAATTGAAAAATATATAAACAAAAATTTTGCGTATGAATTTTATATTATTAATGGACATAATTATTTTTTAAAAATACGACTAACTATCAAAAATTATATGTCATTTAAGAGCAGAATAAATTTACACTTCAAAATTCTAATATTATATATTGAAATTTAAAAACATTAACAGTTATTAATTATTATTGGTGTTAAGCCACTTGACCACATTCTGAATTTTACGCATTAATTAAAAGAAGAAGAAAGTTAAATATCAAAAAAAATATCGACATTTATTTATATTCCATAATTTTAAAGTAGCGAGAGTCTAAGGAATTTATTTAATTTTACATCTTTTATAAAATAGGTAACTATATATTTTTTTATTGCGCGTTCAGTTGGCAACACAATAAAATAAAATAGCAGTTTGCCAATTATAGAAAAGTAAGCCAACCATTGCAATCATTTGAAACCTCATAAGTAAAAGAAAAACCGAGAACAATTTAATTGGAGCACTAAACAGTCGGTCTTTGTTTTTTTAATCATTTCTAAGAACAGTTCTCAAGATGAGAAATCGTATTTAAAATATTTCAACACGAACAGGGATCTGATGGTTACATTAAAAGACAAATAATAGTATCCTACTAAAACCTATTTAAAAAATATATTCGAATTTATTTATCAAGTATCCCATCGCAATTTATTTTAGCGCACTCTAATAAAACATTTTTTAACTCTTTTTACTCATATAGCATAGTAAAATGTTTTTTTACGTTTTCACCGATCGTATTTAAGAAAATAATGAAAAAAGTTGATCATTATCGAAAACAGTGGTCGTCAATGTTTTTTGTAATACAGTTATCTTGAATGTATTTATTTTGGGAAATGGCACTATATTTAACCTTATTGTATGAAAATAAGCTATGTATAAAATTAAGCCACAAATATTTAATACAAAAAAATATAACTTAGGAGTGCGCCAGTACACTTTGGTGAGTCACGAGTGACCAATGTACGCCTCGGTAGCATTATTTGAGCAGTTCAGCGATGAAGCTTTACAGATTAGTGAGAATAGTAATGTCAGGTTCTGCTTCAGCCTATATATAGTGTTTTACTGGATATTTTGCACAGTGCTGTACTACACGGCACGTTATAAAATATTCTTCGAGGGCACTTAGGGTCACGTGAACCCCGAGTTGCCGACCACTGAAAAAACAGGCAGGGCAATAATATCACATAATAAATTTTACCAGAAGCTTTTACATGTCACTGATTACTGAAGATCATAGTGCTTAACCTTAAAGAATGCATGACAAAGATCATAACTTTAAGTCTAGGGGTCACGTCATAAAATAAGGAATACACGATGACGCTGAAGGAAAACCTTTTCAGATAATGACAAAATTATGATAAAAATAAAACCTATTGGTGCACATTTTCTGCGAATGATGTTTGAATTCTCTAGAACGTTATAATATTTGTATGTGAATCATTTTCGTTTAGTATCATCTGATCTTAATTAAATCTAAAAACCGGTCACGTTCGACTGACTTCCATCTTGATCGCAATCGCTGAAGACGAAACTAATTATGTTGAAAACAGCTGGTGGTTAATGTGACATATTTGAACATGTCGGACTAATATCCAAATTTTAAAAAATATATTTAATTTGCATTTTATCGGGCGGAACATCACACTTTTAATATTTTGATAAATTATATTATTAAATCATACGTATAAAGCAGAGAGAACATCGTTGAAGATATAATATTAGCGAAGGATAAAGAAGATTTATCCTAAACACGATTTAGTGAGCGATAACAAATGGAAAAAAGCGTTATATGTGGAATATTAACATAATAAAAAGAAATTGGTGTCAACCTAAATTACCCTTGCCTTATTTATGGATAGTAATGTGACAACTTTATAACATAATACGTATTTTTGACAGTGGCGTAGTATTACTTGTAGGGCCCTGCTTGCCCCTTAATTTGTTGTTATCTATTTACCAAAACCAATTTTTTTGTTTGAAGATAAGGACAATTAATTCTCTTATTTTCATATATATATCTGATCTTGAAAATAGTGATAAATAAATCGGGTTCTTCTTTTAAATATTAATTTTGGCTTTACTTAGTTGATTTTAATTGCAACTGTACTTTTATTTATAAGATTTACAATTTTATGTTTTGAAAATATTTGATAGAACTTTTCTAGTTTTTTGAAAAAGCAAAATGAGAAGTAATCAAATTATTATATTAACGACTTAATTTTTTACAATGAGGTTTACAATTTTCTTTAAAATTATTTTTGTATCTTAAAATAATAATGTTATTTCTATTTTTTAATTGGTGTCTCCTTAAATGTTATTTAGTTTATTTCGAGTCATAAATGGTTGTGAAAAATAATTCTTTCCGAAATCTCGTAGAATTAAAATGCGTTGATGTTGAATTAAAGGAGATTCAGAAAATGGGATTAACTTAAATACAAGAACTTGCAACCAATTTTAAGCTTTCTAAGAATATACAATTCAAAAGCGTCAGTATTATCAAAAAATAATTTGGCAGTATATAGCGCTAGTAAAGAAGATTTATCCTAAACACGATTTAGTGAGCGATAACAAATGGAAAAAAGCGTTATATGTGGAATATTAACATAATAAAAAGAAATTGGTGTCAACCTAAATTACCCTTGCCTTATTTATGGATAGTAATGTGACAACTTTATAACATAATACGTATTTTTGACAGTGGCGTAGTATTACTTGTAGGGCCCTGCTTGCCCCTTAATTTGTTGTTATCTATTTACCAAAACCAATTTTTTTGTTTGAAGATAAGGACAATTAATTCTCTTATTTTCATATATATATCTGATCTTGAAAATAGTGATAAATAAATCGGGTTCTTCTTTTAAATATTAATTTTGGCTTTACTTAGTTGATTTTAATTGCAACTGTACTTTTATTTATAAGATTTACAATTTTATGTTTTGAAAATATTTGATAGAACTTTTCTAGTTTTTTGAAAAAGCAAAATGAGAAGTAATCAAATTATTATATTAACGACTTAATTTTTTACAATGAGGTTTACAATTTTCTTTAAAATTATTTTTGTATCTTAAAATAATAATGTTATTTCTATTTTTTAATTGGTGTCTCCTTAAATGTTATTTAGTTTATTTCGAGTCATAAATGGTTGTGAAAAATAATTCTTTCCGAAATCTCGTAGAATTAAAATGCGTTGATGTTGAATTAAAGGAGATTCAGAAAATGGGATTAACTTAAATACAAGAACTTGCAACCAATTTTAAGCTTTCTAAGAATATACAATTCAAAAGCGTCAGTATTATCAAAAAATAATTTGACAGGTTATGACTAGGGTATCCAATCCCGAGGCCTTTTTCCAATCCCGGGATTTCGGGATTGATTAGTTTTCAATCCCGGGATTGGTATTAGCTCACCGAGGAATTTGAAATTTTCGATTTGGTACACTTTTTCCCCAGATTGTCACAGAAACTCGATTTTTTTTTTAAGCTCACCGACGAATTTGAAATCCACAATTTGTCAATTTTCGGGATTTCCTCAAAATTTCTCAATCCCGAAATCCCAGGATCGCGAGCATGTCAATCCCTATTTTCATGTTCACACACCATAACGACTTAAATTTTAAATAATTTTGGGGCTAAATTATTTTCTACGCCTCTGAGTTATATAGTTATTAAGTTTTGCATATGATGCGTTATCAGCTAACAAATTCATAAAAAGGCTGTGAAATATAACTCATTTATTAAAACTATAATATAATGGTAAAAAAAGAAAATATCATATGTTTTGATGAAACAGTTTACCGCGCTTTTATTATATGTATAAAGTTCTATATAAGTTTTAGGTCCAGTAAAAAATATATCAATAAAAATATTTTAAAATATAGCAATATGTTTTTTGTTCATCACATGTGTCAATCTGACAATAAATCAATAACATTCTCCAGAATAAAATTTACAGATTTATTATTATATATCCATGAATATATTATTAATTTTCTAATACTTTCTTATGCTTGTGTGTCAAACAATACCAGGTTTTGACATATAATATAATTAGTGTGATTAAAGTCACTGGAATGATTTTCCCTAACAAGTATCCAATACGTACAATAACCTCTTAATATAAATATATTTTTCTTTTATTTTGTTATGTTTTCCCAAACTAGTAAAAAACGATTTAAAGATTGCAGAAATTGTCATTTTGTTATTTATGTATAAGACTTTTTTATTAATAAGAAATGTGATCATTAAAATATTAAATAATTTATATAGTCAACCAATCATTCCTTTAATATGTATCCAAAAAAATACTGGCAAAAAAAAATTTGAACAGTGAATCAAAACTATTATGAGCCAATTGATGATTCATAATGTTTCCAATAGTTCCTATTTATACAATCATGTTTCATAATAAAATAATGTATAAATAAATAATTAAGACGGTTTATAAGAAACAAGCCGTTCAGCGAATCAATTATTGCTTTGCTTAATAGAATGCAATCATTATTAATGCGGAATCATCAATTTTTTGCTGAACTCTTTGTTACTCATGTAACTGGCAATTATTCTCCTATTATCTGAGATTAATTCTAACGACCTCGTCATGAACAGGTTACAAGTTAATGTTACAAGGAAAGATTTTAAAAACTTAATCATTATTCCGAGTGCGATAGAAAGAACGAGTCTAAAATCTAGAAAAGAAATCTATCTATACATTAAAAATCATTACCTAATATTATATTCAACGATTCAACTGAATTATTTTATTACTCTGCAAAGTAAGCATATTAATATTTTTTTTAATTTTAAGCGAAAAACATGTTTAAAAAATAACTGTTTGGTATAAAAAATATGACTTTATTATATTTCCTTCTACGGGGATTTGCAAACATTGTTGATAGCTATCTCAGCATTTTTATGCATTAATATGATCTACACCAGGGGGGGGTAAAGATAGTCAAATTTCCTCTTCTCCGTCGTATTAAAAAAAATACTTAAAACAGCTCCAATCTTTATGATTTATATCTTGACTGAGAACCATAATTTTCAACTCTTAGATAAGTACTAATCACACACAAACACAATCTCTTTGGCTGGGTGAATTTTGACCTGCAGCACTACCACTCGGTTGTGTAATTCTTTTCTTACTACATTTAACAATACAACTATAACCATTGCTTCAGATAGATTTTAAAAACATATAGAATAGTTGTGTGAATAATAAATTGTTAAAAGAAGTGCAAAACAAGTTGAACAAACGAAATATCAATCAGTCATGATAACTTTAATAGTCTCCCTCTGAATTCATTTAATTTAAAGAAAAGTCAAATTCAAGTTTTGCATTCCTACTGATTCGCCTTAATGTGTCTTAAGGTATTATATTTAAAAAAAATAAAACACAGACAGGATCAGGACCGGTTTTATACACCAGCATTTTCAACTGATGAAAAGGTTTATTTTATTTAACTATACTTACATTTTTTTTTGACTCTCATCAACCATGTCCGCAACCAATGCGTAGGATACGAACTCTTAATGAAGCTTCTCGGTAGATAGTTTTTTACGAGAACTGGTACATCTATAAATCGATTGAAAATCATTTTATGAAATCGTCCGTGCCTGAATTCCAACCCGTGAACACTCAACCTAATTGGCGAACACCTAAGAGAGTTTACCACTCGGGTACAAGACCATCATGCCTCTCTTTTTACGTTTGCTATACTTTTGCTACTCTTGTAAAATCTCTCTCTAAAGCACCAATAAATCAATATCTCTCAAAGCAAAAACTAACTTCTAATTGTTTTTGGAATTGTAATCGGAAACCCGATCATTTACAATACCTACAATAAAATCATCCAAATTGACAACCTAATTCAAAACTCGTGTCCAATTTTACTTATCCAATAAAGGAAAACGATCATAAATAGTGTTTGTTGCCAACAAAAAAAAAGGACGGGAAATAATATCGTAAAATGATCTTTAATTAAGCGGACTGAGATATGAATGCTTTGGGACTAAACACAATTATTTACGGCAGGCTTTTTTCCGAATTCCTTTTCAGTTTGGCCTAATCTTGAAAATTCGCCATTTTATTTGACAGATTTCGAAAATGAATGCGAAATTAATTGATCAGTATGAATACGTTATGGAAAAAGGTTCGGTTCCTAAATGAAAAAAAAAACAACGAAATGCATGACTTGTTTAATCTTGTGCTGGTGTTATTTTATCAAATCAGTATTGATAAAAAAGCCATAAAATACTTAATTATATTATTATGCGCGTAGTGGTCACATAATTTTACTAATTTACCAATAAATTTAGTGACGATATTTCTATTTAACACTTGTCTTGTGATGAAAATGTTAGCATATACAATTAACGTAATATTAAATTTGTTCATTATTTTATTTTCATTGGAATAACATTATAGGTGTTAATGAAGAGTTTCAGGCTCTACTGACTGACACATTTACAGGGTACACGGGTTTGAGTCCCATTATGTACTGACAATTTTATAAATTTACTTTTCAATTTTGTATATGGATTTTTTCAAATACATATATGTATAATATTCGCATAACTTCCACCCCTCCTTTCTTAAAAAGCGTAGCATAGATAAATTGCTATGTTAACCAATAGTATTTTCCTACCCTCTTCTCTAAGGAAGAAAAGAAGAGCGATTGGTAAATTTAGAATGGACATTGTTGATAAAAACACATGTTTAAAAATTTAACCCTTAATTAAATTGCGCATGTAGTCCCAAAAAAACTTAATTTTAACACCAGCTTAAAACTTATCTTTTTTTACCTCGATATTATAGGATAAAAAAATATTTTTACATTTGTTTCTAATGTCTAAAAAATTGAATACAACTGTGAAACCCCGATTTAACGTTACCGAAATTCACTTTTTCCCGCTATTTAAGTGCAAGTCTGCAATCCCATTTCATTGAAATACATATAAAACTCAATTATACGTTTTTCACTTTTAGGGTGTTTATACTTGGTGGAAAGGCATTATATTAATAAAGACACAATATTCTTTTGTACTTTATTCCACTTTATTCAAAAGGTCAGGACCGGTTTCGCTCAATGCTGTCAATGTCAACTGATCAATGCTCGCAATGAGCGAAACTGGTCCTGACCTTTTAAATAAATTGGAATAAAGTACAAAGGAATATTATGTTTTTATTAAAATTTACGCTTTTCTTTCTTACAATTTGTGTCTGAAACATTGAAAAATCAATTTAAATTATGTACATTTAAAGGTACATAAATTAAAGGCCTTAAAAGATATTTCACTAATTTTGACAACGTACACGACCAAACCTTGAAATAAATTTAATAAATCGATAGACACAGAAATATGATAAAAAATATTCCCTCAATCTACGTTTTTTTCTTTAATGTAAGTCTTTTCAAAAACGTAAAATAGGGGTTTTCACAGTATTAACTTACCAAATATTACATTATGATACTCACTTTTGTATGTTATATTTACTCTTGAACATATCAGAACCGGTTCTCGCTTAGTGAGTAAGTAATTTCATCTGATAGTCATTAGTACGTGTTTGAACTTCAATAATTATTTAACATTTGAACTCAGTCTATCGATGATAATAATTTCTGACAGATTCGCTTTAACTCTTACCAATACATTATACGTAATTCGATGATTCGCCGTTAGTTGTCGGTCATCCGTGATCCTTTTAGAACTAGACGGCAAATGTGACATTATTTGCCAAACAAAATTATATAACTACTTATTTTGTATTATAATTACTTAATTAGATATGTTATAATATGTCATATATTGTAGAAAACGTTGCCAACGAATGAGCTAGAACAAAGATGAGAAACCTGAGGCCATCAAGGTCCTCAAGCGCAGCTTTATAATGTAACTATTTTTTTACTTTATACATTACCGCTCCCGTTAGCCTATAGTCTCTTAATTTAGGTATTTCAACAGTTTTTTTTCTACAAGAACTGCTTGTTACTCAGTTGTTCAACCTCTCTTTGTCAACGAGAGTTGGAATAGAATTATTGGGCTTGGACAGGACTTATTAACTAATCGCTCGCACAACGCTCCGTTATTTTTTAGTATTGGAAGGGTGGGAGGGATTTTTTAGACTCCACAATCATTCAAACAGAAATCAATTCACCGATTAAAAAAATTCTGTTCTTACTATGATTCGAACCCGTGAGATCCTTCTCGGAAGCCAACAACGTTAACCACTGCGCCTCGAACCCAACATTTACCGATTACATATTATCTTATATCTACATATATTAGATTATTTGACAAAGATGGAAATTTACTCCACCCTTGAACTAAACCCTGATCATTTTATTAATAAAATGAACGGTTATGTAGAAAGACGAATGCCGTGGTCGTCATAAATTAAATAACCTAAAACCACCTTAAAATATGTTATTATATTAATACTTCGAAATATATCCCTAATACGCACCTGGCTGGAGGAAATTTTCGAATATCATAAAAATTCATTTGTCCCCGAAAATATTGAAAGGAAATTGAGCCCGTAAGATCCGTCACGGAAGCCAATAGCGTTGTCCACTGCATCATCAAGCTCGAAAATACCATCTTAAAATTTGTTTTATTTTTATCATTCTGGTAGATTTTCCTCTTACGCTTCCAAGTCTGCTCGAGCCTGAGAGCGCCGCAGCCGATCGACTACTGACCAAGGTTCCCTCTAAGCTGCGCGTGCGCGGCCGTGCAGCAGTTGGGAAGCTTCCACGCACTCATTTCGGATTGGCGCGCACTACAAGACAGTTGTTCAATTAATATTTGATCGGTCCGCGCAGCCTTTGAAATTTTCGCGCAGCTAACATTAATTTTTTTGAATCCACATTGTATAATGTTATATTTTTATGAGACTTAAATGTAGTACGTATTTGTTATTTTTTTGTCGTGAAGAAATTACATACATGCCAAATAATATCAAAGTAAATAAGGTTTATTCTTAACATTTTCATACTGAACAACTTTCCTTAGAAGCTACATTCGATGACTGTCGCTACTCGTGGCCAATAAAAAATAAGAAAACCTGCTTTAAGATAATTTGTTTAATATTTTACTCTTAGCGTAAGTAGTAGACACAATATGTTATTGATTATAACAATCAAGATGGACATGTGGTATTAAAATTATATCGTATAAATTGTAGACTTAAGCGTGTAATTTTTTTTTTTGCATCTACGACTATTTTTATTTAAAATATTTACAAGAATTGTACAATTTTGAGTCAATCAAAATGTTTAGGTGATAAGAAATAAATGATACGGGATTAAAAACACAAATGAAAGCAATCTTCCGGGTAACCATAATTTTATATCGCATCTTTTGAAAAGTATTATTATAATCAGCTCAAACTCGTTTTTTTTTAAATGTGAAGAAAATCGTGTTAAGTCCTTTAAATTGACTAAATATAAATTATATAAGTGTACAAGAAAGAATCAGCGACTGTAAACGGTGATTCTCGTACCACTAATGGTGTATGAAAAAAAAATGATAAGCGGAGTGGATGTATGGTTCAATAAAAACATTGCAGTCAAGATTTGATTGAATTATTTTCATCATTCTGCATACTACCACAAATATTTTAATTCTAAAAGTATCTTACTATTTTGTTATAAAAAATAATAGTTAGAGTGTTAATAATAATCAGATAAGTGAAGTGCGGAATAAAACATTGTGATTTGAACGGTCCGTGAGGCCCAAATAGTTTGCGACCTCTATCTAGCTTAAAGTACTAGTTTCTTCAAAAAGGTAAAGTATTTGTTTTTAAATATTATATCTCGATTTCTTCTATAGTATTTGTCTAAAACTAAAATTTTTACGGACATTTGTTTACAAGTGTGGAAATAAATCTTGACTAAAAGATATAAATTATTTATAAATTAAAAATTTCAAACTACAAGCGAGAGAAAGAAAACTACTTCGTATACTATTTTTATAATAATATTCCTGACAGGCTTTTTATAGCATGTACCCTTTGACAATTTTCATGGGCTCTCTCAAATAAACATAGCAAATATCTTTATCGTTCTGACAAATAATAAATGTTGGAAAAACTAGTTTCTAGCTAGTTGAGATGTATTTTTCAAACATTTAAAAAATAATGACTAATTATGAATGAATATGATTTAATCCATATTATAGTTGTATTCAAATTAAGTAGTTTTTATTTCGTTTACGTGTTAAATTAATATTTATTTTAAAATTCAAATTTAGTTTTAATTAATAATGTAATTATTAATTACCGCGTCATTTAGCTAAAAATACAACGATTAATATACGATTTCTTCAGTGCTAAAAAATATGATTTTTTTCGTGTTAGCTATGGTAAATTATAAAATAATATACATTAACCTTTCTTAAATTAAAAAAATACATTGTGAATTCTCTTTTTTTCCCCTGCTCTACGTTAGAAACTTTTTTACTCCAAACTGGGGAGAATCGCCCAAATTGAGGCACATTAATAATTAAGTATGTACTCACCACCAGCTACCAAATGTGATATCAGCCAGAAGTAGTAGAATGCAGACGGTCGCTGGAAGCCGAGCGGGATGCTCCATGACTCTTCGTGTTCCAAGATTTCACTTGGCCAGCGAGCGACGGGAGTTTTTTGTGAACGTACTGCCCAACATGCACGCGCCGGCTATTAAGGCATGCCTATGTCCATAATGGCCAACGATTAAATGGCAAAACTTTCAACCCGACTCTCTTGCAATACTTTAAAATTGATAGTTTTTTATTTTTGTTTTCGGCTGTAACGATTGCCACTGAAAGGGTTTGATTCAATTTACAACAACTATAAACAAACAAGATTGAAATTAATATAATGACTATTTTCTCGCAGGTTTTCTTGGCCTACCCGAATAGTAATAACTACTTTGAATATCACTAATATATTTACAATCCATTCATAATTAGTAGCATCCTTTTTGTCGATTTTCGAGTTCCTTTCAGTAAAATATACACAAGGACACACGACAGGAGTTTTCTTTATCTGACAGCATATGCAAAGCTTTAAAGTGTGTATCCTTGGATAACATAAAATACCAAAGTCTCAATCTAAAAACATCTAAATAAACACAATTTTCTGGTGGCTATAATATCGAACTACTTTAATGAAGTTATTGATTTACAATCGTCTTATATCTGTCCTAAAATGTGTACAATATATTTCTTCAATGAAAACTACCATTTAATTCTAACTTGTGTTGAGTTGGTGAACGAGGAATTTTTTTATTAGTGAAATGAAGAGTTTTATTCTATTTCATTTAATATTCACTATGTGAACAAAGTTTTTATTGCATGTAAGCATGTATTATACATTACAAACCCTTGTATTAAGTAAACTCAATTAAAGCCTAACTTTATTAATATCAATATATTTGAAAACCATATCTACTAATTAACTATATATTTTTGATTGAACATAATTAATTTAGCTTCTGATGAATATTTCCTGAGAAATAATAATAATTTCAAATGCGTAATTCATCAGCTGAATTTGCATAAACGCAGGCCTAAATAAATTTTAGCCCTTGTCGCAAAAACTAACAAAAAATATGTTTTTGTTTACAAAATGGAATTTCGGAAATTTTCTTATTGTTGTAATATATATTTATAAACGCTCAAAAAATTAGGAAATAAAGTTTATTCAGTCAAAATTAACATCGAAACATAACTAAAATTTAAATTTCTCACAAAAACCACCACAAAATAAATATCACAAAAATTACACAACACAAATACAAATTAAGTAGTAAAAAATAAATAAAAAAAAACTAACAATAGTAATTGTTATTTTTCTTCAATTTCACCACTTTGATATTGTTTATATTCGTAACTTTTTTTTCAAAATATTTGAATTTATTTGAAAGCAAAAATATTGTCTATGACAATTGGAAAAGAGATTATCAGCTGATGGATATTTCTCTCTAATTTTGAAAAAAGAACGCGTCGGAAATTTTTCAAAAATCGAAAGGTTTGAATCAAGTTCGGCAAAAAGCTAACACGCCAGCTAACCACCTCACCAGTTCGAAATTCAAAGCGAGACTGAAATGTTGTTTTATTTCGAACAACCAAACGAAATACTCCCGCGCTATGCTCCTATTGGACGAGAGAGGGCGCAAACACAAGAAGTGGTGGTACCTCTTTCATATAAAATCCGTGATAAATTATTTGACTCATTTTCAATAGATTTATTACGAATAATAAATACCTGTCGATTGCTTTAACAGTAAGTATGTTGTCATATTTATTGAAAATTGGTATAAGTAAAAATTAAATTAAATTACTTTAAAAAATTAAATTACGATACGTTTTGTATTATTACATAATATATTAACATTTCGTTGCTTTTATAATGACTGTAGAATAAGAGAAGATCAAGAATGATAAAAAAAATCACCCCTTCTCCGAACATCACGAATAGATCTGAGATTAAGCGAGCTCCTTATTAACGTATTGGCAGCCCACCGCTGCTGACAACATAATTAATTTACTGTCAAAAAAAAATGACATGGATCCAGTGGTGTACCAAGGGGGGGTGTGGTAGGGGCGGACCGCCCCAGGTGGCACATTTTTAAGGGCGGCATTTTCAAAAATAAATACAATATTTTCAAAACATTATATTTATAGATAAAAAAAATTAAGCCATCTGTAGTTAAAAACTCCTAGTTCATAGATAAAAACAGAAGAAGTGAGTTAAAAAAAAATAAAGGAAATATTTCGGGCGGAAAATTCAAGGACCGCTCCGGGCGGCAGGATCTCTTCAATGTTGCGGCCTACCTAACGTGATAAAAATCAGTATGCAGCCCAGACGATAAACAATATTAAATATGGCCTTTGACCCTGATAAAAAAATAAAATCATACCATTTTCTTATGCCCAGTATTTAAAGTTCTGTTTCATATTCATATTAATTAAATATTATAATATAATATGAATAATATTTTTTATGGAAAGAATGTTTTAATTATCTTGCAACACCGTATTTAAAATTTAAATTATATTTGCCGCCCATTCTGTGTGACTAGAAAAGAGATTATTTTTTCATATGAATTGTAGTATTATACTATGAATGTTTATGTAAACTTAACGTACAGGTTGAATAGACAGTATGGCTTTCAAACGTTTTCTTAAAACCACAGTTTTTCACAAACTCTGTAGAATATATCGTATCTCTTATTAGCTTGTTGTCAATTTTTAATTAACTTGTCCGGTAGATTTTTGACAACCGATCAAAATACGCTTAACTTGTGATGATGTGTACCGTTATAATAATGCGCAGCTGCTGCGTAAAGCAGTACAGGGTACTTCTTGTGTCGTCTCTTATGAAGATTACTTTAAAACATCGGTCAGATAATCAAATATCGTATATTATATCTTATGACTCACCTGGTGGCCAAGAGTATCTCCATAACTAAATATATTCTTATAAAGATACATTGCTGTTTAATTAAAAAACCGATAAACATTTTTAAATTTTCACATTAGCACTCGAGTACCGAAACGTCGAAAATATGACCGAGGACCGGTGGGCTACAAAGTGACCACCCCAGACAAATTTGCGTAATATTTGCATTGCATTGATATAATTGATACATAGTATCAACTAGATATTATTGGTATTTATCGAATAGTTGAAATAAGAAGAACTTTGCAATGCGAAGGTTAGTGAGGTACGATTTTACTTCTGAATTGTTAACTGTATATCCTTGGTGGAAGAGCATTATTACACATTTTAATCAAGATCAGGACCGGTTTCGTTCAGTTATGAACTGATCAGTTTTCAATGCTTGCGCTGAGCGAAACAGATCATGAGTCGAACTTGGTTATTACGAGCAGTGACGTTCCTAGGCCATGTGCCGCCCCTAGGCAGAGCTTAAGATAGCGCTTTTACTATTTTTTTTAAATTACTTTGTCTGCCGCCTATAGTGCTGAGATCGGTAAATGTTATATCTAGAAAATATTTTTGAGATAAATTTAATTACTGTTTGATACTGAAAATGATTTTTGTCGGCATTTTTTTTTATCAAAGACATTGAGTCGTCATATTTATTCTAAGCCAAATTCGTGTGTCAAAAATATTCAGTCATTTAAAAAAAAACTGTGATCATTTGCCGCTCCCCTGAAATTCCCGCCCCTAGGCAACTGCCTACTCGTCTATGCCCGCGGAACGTCCCTGATTACGAGGAAGATGGGACCGACTGAATTTGCTCGTTATATCAGAAAATATGTATTTTTAAATGCTTAAAAAACATACCTTTTACATTAAGACATTTATGTATCTGGACAGATATCTGGAGCGGTCACATAACACAAAAAGGCGCAATTCAAACAATAAGATTTTTTTTTACACATTCGTTACACACATATTACATTTTTCTGTCAGTCCACTTTTCTTATACAATTTTTAATTGATCCTTGTTTTAATGTTTTCACTTTCACTGACGATATTTTTGCTCGGAATGCCCGAGAAGTAGCTTGTTATAATAGTGAATAATTGTATAGAGAAAACCATAAACTAAAATTTCTACGAATGTTTCCTCATTAGATCCGAGATCTCGCTATTTCCGTGATCGTTATAACGGAGTTCAACTGTATATATAAAACGTACGAAAATGCTACTATTGATTACAGTAATAATGGGTCAATATCTATCATGAATAATGTATGTTAAAAGCTCACCCATAAGTTTCTTTAGCCCAGGATGATCGAGGCGAGCCTAGGGCACGCGTGCCCAAGGTGGCACGTTTTAGAATTTGGATGGCACGCTAACGATTTCCAAGTTAAAAAAAAAAATATATATGTTTAAAAAATTAAAATATTCGCGTTGAATAAGTCTTTAGAATAAGCGCTGGTATGTAAAAAATGGAAAATTATATTTGATTTTTAAGTCATACAGAATATGTAAAAAATATTTTAGATGTGTCATAATATTCTACACGTCTCAGAGTATCGTAAAAGTGAAGTAACTTCAGTTAATACACATTGCAATCGTGTTATCTCTGTAAAATAAAAATATACAATCCACCAAAACACCAAGTAAAGACGTAATTGTCCAAGAATTTTTTTACTATAATATTTTACTAGTTGACTCGTTTCACCTCTAGAGGATCATATTATATTAAGTTTTACACTTTTAAGCAGGGCTGTGAAGTCGTGTAAAAAAAGACGACTCCGACTCCGAAGAAATTTTTCAAAAATTTCATTTTAACTTATACAAATGTATTCCATCAGATCATCTTTTGTCAGCCAAGCATGAAATGTCAACACTTTGGCCTATTTTATTTTAATACACATCATAAAAAATATTTTTCAAAAAAAATTCGAGCCGTTCATTTTTCACGACTCCGACTCCACAGCCCTGCTTTTAAAGCTTGACTACCAAGTCAGTTATAAAAGGTGACGATTCAATCAAATTGAATGCATTAAGTTCAGTGGCGGATAAGGCACTTTGGAGGCCTTGTTTTTCGAATGACATAAAAGTGCTGCAAAACTCTTCGTGAATAATAATGAATTCAAATTAAAATATAAGAGTGGTGCTATCTTTGAGGCCCCAAGCGCGCGCCTCTTGCGCTTATGGGGTAATCCGCCACTGATTAGGTTGAATTATTTTCGTTGACCCTCTCTCTCATATAAAAAAATCCAATCACAGATACGTATTTTGTAAGTTAATTTATTTTTACGTTAATACTTCTTTTTATATCACACTGCATGTAAAACTTGTGAAATATTTTGTGACCACAATCTATTAGCGTTGGTTGCAAGATTGTGATACAAGAACCAACCTTTTTATTATACGGACCCCCGTGAGCCCCAGATGTCGAATCTCCGCTCGCTAGGCGGTTCCCATTCAAGAGTTGAAACTGCCTCTTATTGTTTGTCATTAGTTATTTACGCTTTCATTTGTATGCACAAGTTTATGTGCGCTGTTAAATACCTAGTATGCAATTTATATTATGATGGAAACGACACGTCGCAAATGGGAGGTGCAATGCAATGCTTAGAATTGCCTTCTCCACAAGATGACTGCCGAATCGAGACAGGCAAGGGGAAGCTAGTTTATAATAAGACCAAGCTATCTCTTAAGGTGACGTTATTTTCTGTTCTCAATACATAATTTATTAACCGTTTGTAATAAAATCATGTAACAAAAAGTGTTAAGCAGAGTTGAATAATCCATTCAACAGTTACTATTTCAACATTTAATTAGCTTTTAATATGTCTTTTTTCCACGTAACGCGGTGGAACGGCGTTCCGGCACATTTTCTTTCAGCATGTTTAATGTTTCAAATCAAAATATTCGCAAAAAAAAATATTCTGCTTTGAAAACTTTTAATTTTCTAATCTTGTATTGATGTGGCACGTTTTCCGAGAATTGTCAGGCTTAGTTCCTTAAAACCTTTAGTTCTTGAAGTTTTTGAAGGGAGGAAACATAATTTGGACCCTTTTACAAATGCGCTGCAGCTGCTGTAGGTGATCTGAGTTTTCGTAGAGTTACAATTCAGGAAACAAAAGGAGAGTTTGAGTAACTGAGTGACAAACAGTTCTTATAAAAACCCACTATTGAAATACCTCCATTAGGAAGCCATATGCTTTACATAAGGATCGGACAATCATTTTTTTAAAAAATGACAAGACGTGAGTTACGGCACCTATTTTTTTTTTAAAGCACTGGCTATGAAGCTGTTAAATTCTGTAAAAAGTTGAATGTTAATTTTAATGTATTTGATTTTGTTAACGCTTAATGAAACTTTAGTGCGTTATAGTTGAGACGCGATTATTTGTTGAAAAAAATAGGAGGTGACTGCTAAAGCACTTTTTCCCTATTCATTTTTACATATAACTGATAGTGGAATTCTGGAACATAATTATAAGGAATGCTTAACTCAACTGGGATATTTTGAAAATCCTAGTAAGCTAGATTTTATTAAACACACGAATTTTTGTAAAAGTGTCACTTAATAATTTGTCTTAATTATAGATATCTGTAGACCGCTAAACTCACCCTTAATTGTAGTGTTTTTAATAAGTATTATAGTTTATATCAAAAACCATTTCTTATTCTCAATGAAAACTTTTTTTTGTGCAAGTTTTGCCTAAAAATAAAAAAAATATATAATATATTCAAAAAAAAATGTTTTAAATTCCTCGTTGAATTTTTTTAAATTTTAAATATCTATATTCATACGATTTCGTACGTTTGTTCTTGATTTGTATCTGCTTAAAATATACTAAGTCTTTAAAAAAAACAATATTTTTGTATCTGTATTTTAATTATAAATTCATAACTAATTTTTAAAATATTCCCTGAAGTCGCATAAAAGCCTAGCTTTGAAACGGCTATTAAAGTATTGCAAAAACTTTTACGATTGTTACGGCAGCACTTGTATTGCGATGTAATAAGGTGATGTATTTATGCATTTTCTATCTCTCCATTGTTGTGATTTTATGTATGCATATAAAATTTCCTGATGCATTATTATCAACTGTCGCCAGAACTCAAGACGTAGATTACAGGATTCGTCTCAACTTTACTTAGGGGGCGGAGCGTACGTCCTTTGAATTATATTTAACAACACTTTCCATTTTACACATTTTTAAACTAATATAATACTAAGCTGTACTCTAAGAGCTTAGATTTTAGAGCTTCATAAAAAATCGATTTTTTTTTCGCTAATATATAAGTACATATTCCAATATCTTCACTGCTTCCTCCTCGGCCGGACCCTTAGATTCCTGAGGAAAACAAAATTGCAGCATGCAGTATGGCAATTTGGATTTGATAGAATCGATATGATGCTTTTTCTAATGACAGACAAACATTCTTTCGAATAAAAAGTATTGCATGGAGATAACTTACGTTTCAGCGGGTGGTGATGGGTAAAATGTTGATATAATATTTGAAACGTTATAGAGAATATATAAAATATATATGTCCCAATTTTTTTTCTTTAGTGATAACTTACATTCTTTCTTTTTTTTATATACGAAAAAAAATAATGTGTATCAAAAAAAAAATTGAAGAACTGTTTCCTTGTATGGGTCCTGTGGCCGATCGATGAATATTATTTGATTTTCGTTTTACATGATATTGATGTCATGTGTTCCTAAATGGTGTGCTATTTTTTTTTATAATTACAGTTGATATCCTTTTTAAGTTATACCAATTTTATCAGTCATTGTGCAGTGTGCAGTGGATTTCCATTTTTCTATGATTTTGAAAATAAAAGAAATAATGTCTTTCAAAACAATCTTTTTGGCTTTGTTGATATTACCTTGATTGGTAAAATTGCTTAATACGAACCAATCTAGGACCAATAACAAAATCTCGTGTTTACAATCTCGCAGAATCTCTGTCGCATATTCGAACTCGGACGATAAAATCCGTTTATTCGTCCGGATTATTATTTTATTCATAGCTTTATTAGCAATAACATTTTCGAACAGACAATACTGTCATCTTCTTCTGCCATTCTCTCCTTTACTTTTATCTGTATCAACCAATCTGGCGGGAATTCATTACACTGCGCGCTTCTTCGGGAATGAATAAAAAAATATGTAATCGAGGAGGAGAACGACGTAATGAAAATAAATCAAAAGAAATATAAACATGCCCATAAAGCAGCGACTTTCGCCATTGACCTGCGTGCAACTTGACAAAAAAAATAGTTTTTCAAATTAGAACGCCAAATGAAAGTTATTTTACAGATATCTCGTAGAACAATCCTTGTTTTACGAAGGCTGGCGGATAAAGTTTATTATTTATACTTACTGTCTTCGGGTTGGACTGAACCGTCTCTTATACTCAGCGACGTAACTACTGCAGTACACATAGTAACAAAATAAAAGGGCACTCGAGGATTTGAGAGACATCTGAAAGTTACATATAATTAAATTATTATTTGCGTGGCAAAATAATGGAGAAGAACAAAAGAGTTTATACATTTTAAAAAAATAAGGTATTTTTGTTTGTTTGACAGATGCTTTAAAGTAAAACTTGTTTCGCCTTTTTGAAAAGCATCTTTAGACTGAATTCATAACACAATCAATGCAATAACAAAGTTATCAAATGTAATTATGTGTTAAAAATAAATTTCCGCAAAGTTACCAACGAATCCACCAGAAAGATGAAAAGGTTAATATTTAGAATAGTATTCGAAGTTGAATAACTAACCTGTCATTTTTATTTTTCGATGTCTCAACAATAAATATATTAAATTTGAATCCGAAAAGCAAAACCCGGGTCGTTATCGACAAAACTTATGGAATAGTACAGAATCAAAATAATTCAAATTTGATATTGAAATTTCATCAAGCACCTTCGCTCGAAGTTCTAAATTAATAAATATATTAAAAAGTTCATTTGAATAAAAAAAAAAGTAATTTCCAACATTCAAGGTCTCAATTATTTGTGAAAAAGTATTATATTAAAAAATATTTTTTTGTATCAATTTTAAATTATTTTTTATAGCTCAGAACAGGTTTTGCGAAAATTTTCAACTGATAGTAAGTAACAAGGAGTTACTAGCAATTAGTAAAAAAATCAGTTGATAATGGTTGCCATGAGCGAAACTGGTCTAGATCTTCTATAAACTGTATGGAATAAGAACAAAAAGATGTTTTTTTAAGGCTTAGAATTAAATTAACTTTCAGTTTGATGGTCTGCACTTATAGTGTAGCTCCCCATAAAACTTTGTTTGGCTATAATAAAGTATATGCACGGATGGTTGTGATAACAAATTTAAATTTTACAAAATATACAATTAATATGTATTTTGTTATATATTCATCAAAATCAAAAATCAAGTTCACTTGTACCAGTGAAAACCATCCAATCCACAAGTGCAATTATTTTAAACCATTTTTTAATGTATGAGCTCAGTGTAAAATCTGCAGGAGGCCATCAAGATTCTTACAGTTGACGACGACTGCCATTTTGGCGTACAGAAGAAAACAATCAAAGCAGAAAAATATTATTCTCGATCAATAAACCTCTTATAAACGTAACATTTACTATATTCCGTCATATTGGAAACAAATTATTCCGATTGTTTCGTGCAGTAAAACAAGTCGACCCGATCGGGTAATTCAGGCATGGAAATATAAATAGATTCTTTTTTCATTGTTCGGAAGACTTTGGCTGCTTCATAGTCCTTTACTAAAAGTAATTCAACTTTACGGGTTATAAATACCTACTGATCAGAAATTAATCAATACGCACATACGTAAAACGTAATATAAAACATACGTAAAATATAATATAAAAGTAGGCATTCAAATATTTCTAATCTATCAAATAATATTTTCATTCGATTTGTATTTGAAAAGATTCATACATATGAATAGATTTTCGATCTATCTTTTTCCAATAGAATAGTGAAAATCTTTAATTATTATTAATAATTTGTATGCATCCTAGTGGAAATAACACAAATTTGAATCGTTAAAATGTTGTACATTTTCACACGTTTTATTACTGACGACCCGGGTTTCGCTTTTCGGTATCTTCAGGCATTCGAATACATTCGGATAAACTTAAACTGACAGTTCAAGTTTATCCGTGTTCACGATTAAAATTTAATATTGAAATTTCACCAAACACCATCAGACACAATCTTTTTTGAATATTTGGGTGTTTAATAAAATACACTCAGTGACGGATTAAGTAGACAAGAGACCCCAGGCGCAACCAAATTTGGAGGTCCTATAATTTTAGGTAACATAAAAAAACAAGAAAATTCCAATAATAAAAATTGAGGAGATATCGTCTTCGGTGTGATGCAGAAAGAAAAACAAGTTTATCGAATAAAAAAAATAATAATAATAAATGTACTAAAATTTCAACAAAAAGTATATTGGTTTTATAAAATAAGCTATTTATGAGGCCCCAAGGTCGCAGCTCATTCGCGTATAGGGTAGTCTGCCACTGGATACACTATTTACAAATATTCATGATCCGCGATAATTTATTGTTAGCCGATCGCTTAACAATAATTCTTTAATGTATATTAATCTTCATATTATGAAAATACTACAAGAATACTAGATAGATTATTGTGATATTGTAACTGAGAAAGATTCCATCTGATCTATTTAAAATTATTGTAAGCTATTTTTCAAAACGAAAGATAATCATTTCAACCGGAAATTCTTCAATCCAAAGAAATATCACACGAGGTTGTCCTCAAGGATCGATTCTTGGACCACTTCTTTGGAATATTTTATTCGATGATCTGTTAGACCTCCCTCTCCCTCAAAATACGCACATACAAGCATACGCTGATGATGCAATAATGCTTATTCATGGTAATAGTAGAAGCATTCTCGAAAAGCTATCAACTGACTGTTTAAAGCAAGTTGCTGCATGGGGAGACTACAATAAACTACAATTTGCACCCCATAAAACATGTAGTATAATGCTTAAAGGGAAACTGACGCGAAAACCAATAGTTAAGTTTAATACAATCACAGTTCCAGTCCAGAGAACCTTGAGAAACCTCGGTGTGATATTAGATGAAAAAATATCTTTCTTGGACCACGTGAAAACGGCGATAGCTAATTCTAAGACAAGCTTCGAAAAGGCTGCACGTATGGCTAGGGTAAGTTGGGGGTTAACATTCCCTACGTCTCGGCTTTATTACAAGTCCATATTTCTCGGTTTTGCGTGTCATGCTGCAAGTTGTTGGGCATATAGGTGTACCCAACGACAGGAAATATGTCAAATACTTCTTCGGGGACAACGGTTTCCCCTTCTTGCTATTTCCAAAGCTTACCGAACTTGCTCAACAGAATGTCTTCCCGTAATGCTGGGACTTACTCCATTGGATCTAGAGGTCCAAAGACGAGCTGCAATTCATCACCTTTTGCACGGGAAACCAGCGCAAATTGGTCTCACAACTCTTCACCCGTTGGATTCACAAGATTTTTTTAAAACTCTGCTCACTAACCGTTTTAACTAATTGGCAAAGTCGATGGTCAAAGTCCCTTCGTGGTAGAATTACCTATTTATTTTTCCCAGATATTGTTTTTCGTCAGAATGCAACCTGGCTCTCTCCGGATCACTGGACCTCACAATTTATCACCGGACACGGTGCGTTTAATGCCAAGCTACATAAATTTAAAATCAAACCTAACCCACACTGTCCTTGTGGTGACAGTAATCAAGATTCAGAGCATATTCTCTGGAATTGTTCGATTATGTCTGTTGAAAGAGGTATATTGTTTTCGTTATGTAGAAATAACCGTGATGGTCCTATCGGGCATCCAGATCTAGTTTCATCTCCAGAAAATTTCGCTCACTTCAAGAAATTTGCTACTTCTTTTGGAGAAAAAGTTTACCTTCCCTGCCCCTCACCATTCAATCCTTAATCATATTATATCTGTTTCAAAATTAAAAGTTGTCTCATTAGTGCCATTAACTATCATTCTTGCTTATTATTATTTAATTTTTTTTTTTCCGTGTTTATTATTTAATTTATTATTTAATTATTTAATTAACCTTTATTAGTATCTCTTTATATTTCTAATTATTATTGTTACCTATAAAATTGCCTTTATCTTAACATGTATCTTAACTGTATCATTGAGGAGACATCGTCTTCGGAGTGATGCAGACAGGAAAAAAGTTTATCGAATAAAAAAAAAAAAAATAGATAGATTATTGTGAGTTCCGGTCTATGTTTCAGAGAGACGTGAAAAGCAACTTTTAAACCTTAAAAGAGACTGCATAATAGGTCCGTTGTCAAAATATTAATGTCTTTGAATATCTAGTAGACTTTTGGAAACCCAGGTGTGTTAGAGAGGTTTAAGAAAACAATGAGTACAAAGTAAAACTATCAATAATTACAATGAATTTTAAATTGAAATCGGTCGACATAATCAATAATTCTAATTTAATCATCAAAAAACATTTGCCATATACAATTATATGGTAAAGAATATTTATTTACCTTATATATTATGATTCTAGTGCGAATAAGACAATAAAACAATAGCATAGTGTATTGAATACTAAATATCTTTTTCGTATTCAAACCATCATTATTTATGAATGATTAGTATACTATTTAATCTTTATCACAGTCTCGTATTGAATATGTTATCATTTTAAATAAACATGACTTTTAGAAACAAAAACAAACGATTCGAAAATAATCAAATTCTATTTTTTAATTTTACTCAGCAGAAATGTTCGAAATATTTTCACAGATAATAAAATCCTATCTTACTTACTAAATGCAAGTTCACGTGGGGGGATTCATAATCACACGAGGAAAGTTCGACGGCCGTTTATGGCAACACTGTTGTTAAAATGCTGACTTGAACAGATGAACAATACGACTAGCGTGAAGTTCACGAACCTGTAAAAAGCTCACCTACCATTACACATTATTTTGTTTGATATGGTTGCATTCGATATCAACTCATTAGCATGCCAACTGCCATGGATTATTTTGAGAATTAAGTTAAAAAATTTCAGTAAATATTATTGAACTATTTTCAAACGACTTTGGTCTTTAATTTTTGTGGTCGGTTGAAATATGTGACATTTATACATGATAGATATCTACATTTCTCGATACATACTAATAAATCATTTTATGTTAAATTCTATTCGATAATTTGAAACCTTGATCGCTTTGCAGAATTCGAGTAGGAGCTTTAGATCAGTGGTCTCCAAATCAAACAAGTATTAGATATATCATTTATTTGATGAGCTTCACACTTAAAATACACAAACATTAGAGTAAAAAAGGGCAGGATTAAATAATAAATTAATCAATCTTATCAGTATTTTTATAATGGAATTGACAAGTTTCTCGTGTCAAAATAAAAATAATATGGCTTACTTCTCCTTCTCTTAATTAGTATTTAAATATATTTTACAAAAGATCATTTATATTATAAAACCCAAGGTACAGCTTGTTTTTAATGAGTTTTTACTGGATTCCAATTTTACACTCAGACGTGTAAAACCGTATAAGTAAACTAAAAATCATTGATTATTAAAATGTTTCAATAAGAAAGATTGTCACACTGCATTTTTTTAACTAAAAATTGTAGAACATGAAGTATGTATTTCTAGTGCTGCCATTTTATTTCAAAAGTGCATTTTAATTTGCTCAATATTTTACACCTTATAAAATTGTATTTAATGTAGCGAAAAAATATTAAAACAATATATTTAAATAAAAAAATGTCCATGATTTACGAATTTATTTATTATAGAAAAACAAAAAGAAGGACCTATAAAGCAATAAAATGTATAAAATATTATTTATGTTGTGTAGTTTGAAACGGATTTTTTCATTTGCTGCTTGTTTTATGATAAATTTCGTAAAAAACTAAAAACGTTTTTTTTCAATATAAACTTTTTGCTATTTCAATTTCTCTTTCGAGCTACTGAAAATGTCGCCGAGAGCCACCAGTTGACAATCGCTTGCAGGTGAAATTTCGATAACCCTTGATTTGGAGTAAAACCACTTTTTTAAATAGCTTTTAAAAATAAGGTTTAAATGCTTCTCTATTATATGTAACTAACACGTTTTCTGTCAATTTTATGTAACATGCAATTTTTCCTACACTTATTTAATTTAAATGTTCAATTTAAATCGTTAAATAAGCCATTCACCCTATTTTAAAATCAAATGTATTCATCAATTCACTTTTACATACGCACAAATAATAATTGGGCAATACTTTTCACCAATAATATGTACACCTGATCTCGTCCGAGTCCCCATTGCCTGAAGGGTAAAAGCAGTAAGCACTATGAGCCTAGATGTGTAGCCTCATATCTCACTGACGTACTGAGAAAGAGGGATTTCTAAATTTTAATTGTTTAACTATTCCAGCGTCATACAGTCAACTGACTATTTGAAAAATTGATTTTTATTTAATTCGATGCGCAAGTAAAAAATCTAAAATGATTTACAAAATAATGGAAAAATATGTTTATTGTTACTGCTGTGATAATGAAACGCTCGCCTTCGAGACACTGTCAAGTGTCGCGGTAGAAAATCGTTTTTTTCTTAATTTAACAAGGTGCTCATCGTATTAAGTCAAATTTAACAAGGGTCTCTCCGGGACCCTCCAGCCCGTCTCTGGTTTACTCAATCCAAAGCCGAAACATTAGAAGCAATGATTCGTTAATTTTAGTAAAACATTTTTACTCGATAAAAATCTATTATGTTTAGTTTAATTACATAATAGTTAAGAACAGGTGTCATGAGATTTATTTTCCCCTATGACTGTTTCATAAAAATCTCTCAATACCATAAATACTCAAAAAACTTCTACAAGTTTACCACTTTTAGTTTAAAAAATCTACAACACTTTTTCAGTAGATGGTATAACAAGAATAAGAGAAGAACAGTAATCTAAACACTTTATAGTCATACATATAATGTCCGTCTGGACAGTAAATAATGTACAATAAAATGTCTAGAGATAACACCACTGCTCCCGAAGCACCCCAATAACACCCTCGCCCCCTGTGATATGCAAACACGGGGCCAATTAGCAATGCGCCCGCCGGCGAACACCCATTGTTGCTCGTCCACTATATCTTTTAATATATCTGGTATAGGGCGACCAAAGGATTTTTTTCTCATTTTCGTATAAAAAATAAAAGCAAATTATACTTTATGGTCAGGTTTCTTCTTTTTTGAGAGGTCTACTATTTGGATAAGACATTTTTTAAACTCATAAATGCTGACATACATTAGTCATTGCGCTTTCCATTCCATATCTCATTTATTTCTTTCAGCTTATACGATTCCATAATGAGAATTCCACCATTCTTGAAAATGTGAAGCTAAATTTTTCTGATTATTTTTTGAGAAATCGTAGACATGAATTGTTTGTTCTCCCCAGGTGTAGAACCAGCTTGCCAATGGAGATGCCACTTGGGAGAGCTTTAACAATAGTGTTCAACAATATTGCTTCGAATGTCGACATATTCCACGTAAACGTGGGTGACTTCCAACGAGTGCTATTTTTTTATATATTAAAGTAGAGCTCGTCGGAGCTTACTCAGTTGACTTTCTTGTCATTGTTTTTTCTACTGCTTTTAATATTAAATTGTATTATGTTTTTTTTCTTTATTGTAAAAGTTTTAAATATATTATTTATCAATCTTATGCAATTTTAAAATAAATAAATATAACATAAAAGAGTCTCAACACTGAAATTGATATGTTGGTGTGTATTCAAAATTTCAATATAAAACTTTAATAAAATGATTTTTTTGCACTGTTTTTAAGAAAAACATAAGAAATTAACAATAATCTTCAAACATGTGTCGAAAATCTATCAGAGAATACGACACGCGATTTCCTTGTGAAAACCTATTGGGTGCCGCCGTCGTGATCGTCCATGTCTCACCATCCGACGCTATTACACCAAATATCTCTATAATGTAGGAATATCTTTGAATATTATGCTAGTTGAAAAGAATGGCGTTGCCTTGTTTTTAACCAATATTGCGCATATTTAATGTTTTGTTAACTCTCCTTTTCTGGTTTATTGTATCATGCAGCATACTTACAGAATAGAAATCTATAAATTAAGTAATTGACTTCGATCCAGGTTTCGTAAACATAAATTGTTATACATTAGATGCACACTGAATTCTTTTTTTTACGGAGTAGATATGTTCCACAAAAAATCGTGTAAAAAGTGAAACTTTGACCATTATGGGGGTGAAATCAGCGGTGGGCTGCCAATATCTTAACAAAGGGCTCGGTAAATGGTATTTATTTTTTTATCTATGTCCGCTCCCAATGTCGAGCATATGGCCTCCTAATGAAGGTATCTTAATAAAAGTTATTTTTATACGAGAACTGTTTGTTAATAAGTCGCTCAACCTCTTTTCCAAAGAGAGTAGTAGGTATAGAATGATAAGGATAAGACAGGACTTGTGATTAACTAATAGTAGCGCCCAGTTGAATTGAAGGATCGGAAGAATGGGAGGCAATCTTAAGACATCGTAAAGACCCATGCCTTCGAACAGGAAATAAATTAATCGATTGAAAAAATGCTGTTTCGTACTGGAACTCGAACTCGTGAGGTCCGACACGGAAGCCTACAACGCTGAATGAAAAAATGAAGGGACAACTATTTTTCAAAGTTAACCATCTACAGAAATTGCAGTTATGTGATTATTTGATCTAAGACGAATGATTTTCTTATCTTAACAAGGGGCTCACCGGCCGCGCCGAAATTTAGCAAGGGGCTCGCGCGAGCCCGTCCGATCTCATCCCTGAGTGGAATAGATATCTCCATGTACCTATATCATACACAAAATGGTATGAAAACCGTTTTGAAAGAAAGCGCTTCTTTATTGTATTTTAATTGGGAAAAATAATACTATTCACCACTTCTTAATTATACACTTTTATAAGTGACTGGACGGACACTTTCAGCGCTAAAAATTTCTGTCACGTATATTTTTTAGGATTTTATTGCGCCTATTTTTTGTGTTAGTACAAATAATGGCCGTGTTATTTCAAAACCGCGTAAAAAAGGAGTTAGTGTATATTTATCTCGGTAGCATGTCGCTGATACTCTCCGGTTTCTAAGACAACTTAAGTCGAAATTATTCCATAGTTTGGATGTTGCTTTAAATTATGGTCACTTTCAACGAATTTAAAATAGATAATCATATAAAAACACAATTTGACAAAACATAATTGGCTTATTTGATTCCAATTAATTCTCAAAAGAAAAACAAACATATTAATAAAATAATTTATATATTATTGTGCTTAAAAATAACAACAAAATAATTTTTCACAGGGTCACTTTTTATAAATTTGTTCTTCCATTCTATGCTCGAAGATTGGCACTACTCATTATTTGAATTAAAACATTTAAGAAAGCACCGTTTTCATTTTAATTTAAACTTACACTTTACTTAATTTATATTTTTTTTATACTAATATTTTCATTCTTCAATTTTCGTAAGATGCATAAAAATATAAAGGCTTTTGAGATATCTATTTCTGTGGGAACATAATAGTAACAGAACAAGATGAATAGAGACACGTATTTTTAGCAGTTTGCTATAGATGCTAATAAATTCGATATTCATAAAATATGCGAATAGATTCTAAAATTACAAATAAATGTTACATAAGCTATTTTTAAGATGAGTCCTCCAAATCTTGGGGGCTTAAAAATATTCTCTATTATTTATAACCCATATATTTTATTTCAATATTTTTAATATGGAATTTTACGACAGTTTATTATGTTATTCGTAATTTTATTGCGCTTGGAGCCTCCCTTGTGCTTATTCCACCACTGGATTCACCCCAGATATATTAGAATTATTAAACATATTTTTTATTTGAAATTAACGTCTTAAATAAATAAAAATAGATTCTAAAATTATGCTAAAAACATGACAAGTTGTATTATTTGATATAAAGTTTGAGAATGTGATTTAAAATATTCAAATAAATTCACAGATGTATTTTAATAACATATTTATGATGAAAGGGAAGTTATATTTCCACAAGTAACAATGTGCTAGAGTAGAAGCGGCACATCGAACGGATAGGCGATCTGTCTCTATGCTTATTCACGTTCGCTGCACGATGCCCAACGGCGCAACGCAACAAACGGGACAAAGAGTCAGTTTTTTCCTTGGTGCGCGGGCGTTCATCGATTTATACGACGTAGTCACGTTAAAAATAAAATTTTATCTTCACTTTAAATTATTCTTTTATGATTTTGAAACATCGTCAATAAATTTTATTCATCTAGATTGTTATTAGTTTACAAACACATTTACTAGTATATTTAATATCTATTACGGTATTCAGAGATTGCCATTAGAGCGATTCAGAATACTCGTTGAAACATTGTACATATTTAAGAGTGCGTTTTTGTATTCAAGAATAACAACGCAACAATCGATGGTTCTGGAATAATAACCAGGTAAATATTAAATATTCCCTATTACTAAATAAGTTCAAGATATTATTGAATTGGCATTCTCTCAGCAGGATTTATAGTAGCAGAAAAAATAGCAAATTTAATTCGACATCACGTCATCTTCAGAACCACTCAGAATAATTCTGATAATAGCGTAACGTAAGATTCTAGTTGAACTAAGATTGAGCAGCTCAGAAAGACTAGCTAGCTTGAACCTTTAGTTAAATTTAATTTTGGATAGTGAACTTATTGTTAAATTAATTATTAACAATATTCTCGGATGTACGTATTATTTTACATGTGACGCATTACATTTATTGTTTCTGTCAATTTTCTGACGTATTAATTATCTACGACCAGTGACGTATTAAGCACATGGGAGGCCCCAGGCGCAATAAAATTGGAAGGCTCTGTTTTACGGATTACATAAAAACGTCAGAAAATTCCAAACGAAATAGTAAAACTGTATAAAAATCTACACAAAAAGTATATGGGTTATATAATATAAGCTATCTTTGAGGCCCCTAAGATTAGGCGGCCCCAAGCACAAGCCTCATTTTCTTATAGGATTATCCGCCACTGTCTGCGGCAGCTTAATTATAACATTCAAAACGTGGAGTTAGAGCGAAAAGAATAGTCGCTTTATATGCGTTAATCTTGGAACTCCATTAATATGTATTATTATTGAGTATTCCAAAATATATGTAGATAAAGTAACATTAAATTGCTTTAACAATTGTTGTGTAAATTTGTATAAGAACAGGGATGGGCTGGAAGGGTTCGAATGGGGCAATTTAATAAAATGGCAATTACCCAGGTATTATTTTCTAAATTTTCACCGTCTGCCTTGTGTGCGCGGATATAGAACCTCTCTTCTGCCATAACAATGCGCCGGGGCTTACATCTGCAAAAAAATGCATACAATGGAAACATAACAGGCAAATAGCTGAATGGGAATTATTACTAAAATACCGACATCTCGGTACTTAACGAACGTGCGGTCGATGAAACAGGTAGCCGAAGATTTCCAATCATTATATTTATTGTTATACATATATGACAATGATGGATTATCGTTAGGGCTTTTATGAAAATTAACTGGTTAAAAAACATTTTTCGAATTTCAAAACACTCAGTTTAACCCCAGTTTTTCGAAGATTGACAATAAATGGACAGTTCTATTAGAAAAGTAAAAAAATGGCCACATTTTTTAATGAACATTATCTTCCGAATTTGATAACTTTTTTATTCCACTGTCTTTCGCTTATTTGGGAAGCATCATCAGACTATCGCTTTAGACCAGGGGGGGGAAACTTTTCAGACGGAGGGCCAAATTCAGGAATTCAAAATGAGCGGCTGGCCGCAAGTAAAATACTATTTTTATATGTACACTATTTATCATGAAAAAAAAAACAATCTAATGAGAGCAATTGAACTTTTTTACGTCTATTAACATTTTTTTAAATTCAGGTGCTAATTTTGTAGTTGAGATTCTTAAAACTTGTTGTAAATGTTCATCAGTGGTGTTTGATCGTATAGTTTTTATTGAGGTTCATGATCGAAAATGTTTGTTCACATATATAGGTTGATCCAAAAATAACGATTATTTAATATATTTTCAATATTTTTTTAAAAAGGCGTTGAAAGACAAAAAAGGTGAATCTTTTTCAAAAATATAATATTGCTCGAAGGCCGCATGCGGCCCGCGGGCCTCAGTTTGCCCGTGCCTGCTTTAGACAAAATCTGGGCCATTAATGACGCGTATATTAATGTATAAAACAGGGCTTCTAACTGTATTTTTTTTCGTTCCGGTTATCGTTCCGGTTCAAGTAAAAAAATATAAATCGGTTCGGTTCCGGTTTTCGGTTCAGCCCGAATCCAAAAACCCAGGAATTTACTGATTTGCCCAAAATACCAAAATACGTGCTGAACCGAAAAAAACCGATATTTTTTTTTCGGTTTGGTTCCGGTTTTCGTTCCGGCAAAAATAACAGTTTTTACGGTTTTTGGTTTTCGGTTCAGTTCCGGTTCGAAGCCCTGGTATAAAACGACTTTTCGATAAAGAAAACGCATTTATTTATAACCTATATATTTATTAAAAAAATATTTTTTTATTTAGTCTCTCAAAGTCTTGTAAAATTAAACACTGAAAAGGATGCAATGCATTTTACCCTTCTATTGTCATGTCATAATCGTCCATATACGCAATCAAGCCATTGACAATGAATGATTAAAACATTGTAAATATTGTAAAACGAGCCGGCCATAATATAGTATGTAAATTTTCGTGCCGATTGTAAATTAGGTACCTTTTATTAATAACAGCGAATGCGTATAACCAAAATATTTACCTTTGGTCGATCTTTTCCGTCGAAAAGCCGTTTTCAAAGATTTTACGACAGGTATCGGCTATTTCCCGGAAACCGGATACCAAGTTTGATTTCCACAAAACCACAAATAAACACTTTACAGTTATGAATAACTGTCGCTCTTCAAGAAAACGTTTTATCTTTAAATCAGAGTCGCATTTATGGAAATAATATTTAATACGATTTTTCTTTACCTTTTACTAAAAGTCATAATATATCATATAAATTCAGCGCAGCTCTACTAAAACTGCCGTCCAAAACAATCATTGTCACTAGATGTGTTTTCAATAATTATTTACAGTTTTTTTAAACTTTACCCAAACCAGGTAATTATGTTTGATACTATTGTGTTGTGAAAATTGTAAGAAAAAAATGATTTTGAGATCACTAAACTATGTGTATGGCAAAGATCCAAATCAGTCAAACTAGCCTTTACAACCAAACCAAAGAAAATAATATGTCAAATATACAACTTAATTCGTATGAGTTTCCTTTAAAAGCTGCAAGTGTCTTTACATCAAAATTATAAACCGTATTACTGCTGCCATCTATTGTCATTTTTTCGTAATATGCTTTCATGTCACACCTGCCTATCAAACAAATGAATTAAAAATAGATTTATATATTAAGAAACACACAGTCTTTGATTTATGATTATTCGTAGAATTTGAGTATATGTATCTCATTTCAACATATTCGTTGAATGGTCATCTTTGGCCCTTAGTCGTGTATAGTATGTATATTTACTTTTTACTATCAATATGTTGCGGTCTACGTAACGTAGCAAAAGTCAGTATGCGACCCAGAGGAATAAATGTTAAGTTTGGCTGATCTAGTGTGTAATGTTCATAACTGCAGAATATAAAACGTTATTACATGGCAATACGACTCGAGCGAACGTCATTCTAGTATGACGATATAATATTCTGAAATTAGTTGGCCAGCCCTACGGAAGTGAATCCTCAAGCAGATCGATAAAGACAGTCTTTATACTGAATTCATCCAAAAGGAGAAGTCATGATGAGCTTAAATAATGTAATAAATAGAAAAACTTTGAATTATATTCTATACAATGTTTCTCGAATTCACTGCAATCTGCAGTGGATGAAAAAAAAGCCTAATAATTATGTTTGAAGATTGAAACTAAATAAAAGACTTCTTTGAGAATATAACGAACGAAGATTTTCCAATTACTGCTGCAGGTGAATAACTGGAGATTAGCATTATAAAGACCTAATGGACGGGAAAATTTAAGAAGGTTAAGGCTGTATTTGAGACATACATTGAAGATTAATAAGAATTTATTGTCATCGACGCAGGTGACATTGCAAGAATCATAAAAAATATTTTGTTTGAGATGAAATCTTACACAAGTTTATTTAAAGATTAAATCTATCATTATAACGATTTTTTGTAAATATTTTACTTATTTTAAATATAATCACGAGCAGTTTCGGCGTCAGAAATAAACCATGTTTGATTGGATATTTCATCAATTAAAAATCCTCACTAACTGCAAACAGATCCTCGTCATACAACAAAAAAAATGTTTCAGTAACATGATATTATATTAATATTAATATTATATTAAAGCAAAACATAATATTATCAATAATATGAATATGATGGAAATAGTGGGCACTGGGTTGTTTAGAGGGGGAGTAAGTTGTAGTTACCTTGTTTAAAAATATATATTATAAAAATTCTACACAGTTCATTTATAAAGATCGTGTATATTGAATAATATTTGTAAGACAGCCCACATTTCATTTATTCTCAAATGTATATCTATCATATTAATTACCTGAGTTTTAAATTAAAATACATCACAAAGACTTTCTTTACTATTTCATCCCTCAATTTATTGAACGCAGAAACTTTTCAATCTTATTTAAATTCTTCTGAAGGCTAACCCGAACCGTAACGATAAAATCAACCCATTGATACGATATGATTTATAGGCCTACGTTCCTACTACCACTTTTGTAGTGACTGGCAGACATTTAAAAATTTTAGTTAAATTAATCGTGTTTAATTTTTTTTCATCATGTAACCAGTGATATCGATTGTTTGTTTGTTTATGACCTTAAATGGCAACATTGTTTTTTTCGATATCCGAAGCGAGCTTCGTTTTGCACGTTCTTGCTTTGTAGAACGTCATCGGGACTTGACGTAAGGCGAAATGCCAGCCGCCGGGAATGATTTCCGGCGGTAGTTTTGACCTCACTTGTGTTTTTTTTTCTTTGTGTTAGGGCGATACGCGCTTCATAAGCCCGACGTCGAGATGAAAGAACTGATCTTTTTCCATCTCGAAGCAAATTAAAATTCAGTTTTGTTCTCAGCGCGCAGACTTTAGTATAATTTCTTCTTATCTTCTATAAAATCGTTTGAGCAAGCTAGGTATTATAATAATTATTGTATATTGTACTAATTCAAAATTTTGTTTGTTAAATATTGTGTGTTATTAAACTTTAATGATTGTAAATGCCTAATAAAACGTTTTCGTAACAAGCGAGCGATGTTTTTTATTTATTTCTACATACCTATTTTATGTCGAGCTTAATCTAACTGCCGTTTGTCTTAATGACTTTTATTAGTGTGCATTTATTCTTGGGGTATAACATTGTGAACAAAAGTAGAAATTTCTCACAATAAATGAAACTCGCTTAAAAATAAATAACGAGTAATGTCACTATATTTCCTTAATTCCAAAAATATCGTTGTGTCGATAGGTTTTTAATAATTTAGTGATCAGGTAAGAAATATCGCGAAAGATGTTAGCGGTTGAAAAATAATCATAACTTTCTTTTAAAAAATACTCATTCTTAACACTAATTATATATTTAACAAATCGACATCAAAGAACGTATTAATCTTGCAAATCGCGAGTGTTGAAAACGATTGTATTTTTAGCACATTATTACAGATCGAAAATATCTCATATTATTTTTCTGTGGCGTTTCTATCTCAATGGAAAAAATTAAAATTAATTATATCGTTTAATTTTTTAATTAAATTTAACATAATTTATAACCTCAAATCAATCACATATATTTTGGATATATTATTTATCAAAGAAAAATCCATTACTTTTCGTTTTTTTTTTATAGTTGTAATGTCATAATCAGTATCTCTATCTTCTCTCCAATTCACAAGGGTGACGAACTCAGAAGTGTGTATTCCTGACGACTTATTTATTGATACGTTTTCTTGTTTATGCAATTTTGAAATTATGCCACCAGCAATTCAAAAGCATCCAATCTTTCCTTAGTTTGTGGTCCACGTGTCCATGTCTTTACCAACATCAAATTAATGTCAATTGGAATCGTTTTCGATTTTATTTTTAATATTCTCTCTTTACTCTTCATTTTTTATTTTTATCAAAAAGAGTATCGATAGTTCAGTGTGCATTAACAATTTTTTATGATAGTTTTACTGTATTTTGAATTACCAAACAGTTTCAACATTTGACATTTTATATATATGGTAACTTACTAAATCGTCGTGATTTATGAACTTTTGTTGAAGTTAAGACGTTTTCATAACGTAACATTATCGACATTGTATATAATTTAAATATTAACACCTCCTCACATTGACTTTTTACAACACCACTGATTTGTTTAGTTTTCAAAATCTGAAAATAGACTGAAAAATCGTTTGAAGTTCGATTGTTTTCTACGTGGAAAGATTTGATATTATTATATTGGCGTTATGCAAGTTTTTATTGTTGGAAATATTTCACCATTATTCGCGAAAAATGACTGACGAAAGCAATCTTTCATTCTTGCAAATAAATATTTAAATTCATGGAAGTCATTGAGATTTAAAGTTTGGGAAATGCATTGTGAATATTTTTTCAAACGCTTTCTTCTGAAAGAAAACAATCCACTTCTCTTTAATTTAAATTTTGCCATACGCTGTCCGTCTGCGTTGACCTACAAGTTTTCATTTTTTTAGGAAAATAGCCGAATTGAGAAATTAACAGATATTCGTTAGTAACGCAACTGCGATATGGGGGCACTCATATTAATTTCAATCGATATTATATTCCTATATGTATACCTAGCTCAATGGTTTTTAACCGGTGCACTGCGGCTTGTTGCAAAATGCATCGTGAAAAAATGATAAAATCAGGAAAATCCCCGAAATAGTGGAAACCGAAAAAGTTATGTCCGCGTATTTTTCATTGTTTTCTGACCGTTTGATTATAATACTCCGCATTTTTTTCTTATTGATCCGTGACGAAAACGGTAAGAACCACTGCCCTAACTTAATGAACTGTTCTTAGCTCTCAGAAGGTCCCATGTTCATTTTCTGATAGCCATATAACAGATTTTGATCTATGGTTAGTTTTCCTACGCGGGATATTTGATATCGGAAATATCTGGCGCAGTGATTTTAATATCAGCTGTCTTTTTAAATGTCATCAAATAACTTTTAAAAGTTTCAATTATTTTTCGGACACACTCTCTCCCGCGCATTGCTTGATATTTAAAGCTAAGCGAAAAATACTGTTATAGACCTTAGTACTTATAATATAAGTGATCATTATTATTAGAAATATTATGAGAAAAGAAAGCGCATTATTATGATTGGATAACGTAGAACAGGGAGGTCTAAAGGTAAAGCATTTTAAGTTTGCTGACTCCAAATTCACGTTCATCGATGAGTAACTAGGTATGACTATTTTGTGATCGGTCTTTTTGGATTTTAAACCAGATACCGCTATATAAACTGCTGCCAATATGCTTTGACGGCTTGCATATTGAAATAGTGACATATGTATTATTAGGCACCGTTAATCGTTCCACAGTGAAACAGTTTTTGATCATTTTAATTACCTCTCGATTTTCGAGTCAGAATTATAGCGACATCTCGCGTCCAGTAGAATACAAAGTAACTCGAATTTCTCATTTATTTTTTCAAAAAAAGAATTCGTTCCTTGAGCGGCTCTGTTCGTAAAGTTATCAATAGGTAGATGCATGTTTACGAAATCGTTTAGGTAGGTATTGCTTCAAATAAACAAAGCACTTTTAGAGGTACGCCTATTCAAATATTATATGTTTGTCTTTATAAAAGGGCGGCATTTTTGACGATTTTATTGTTTCGAAGCTGTTGAAACAACATTTGAATATGCCGCCCAGAGTACGTGGCCTAGTACTCCAGATTTTATTTTTTGGGATAGGATACAAATTGACACTGCATTCATGTTTTTTCATTAAAAAAACACACAATGTGAATAACGGCGTAACTAGAGGGGCCATACGGCTCCAATGTCTGAAAATTAAGGTATAATTTAACATTTCTTCTTGTCATTCAATGACAACAATTTGTTTCTCAGCTATTTTTTTCTTAAAAAGGTTAACCTTATTAATTTTCAACAGTGATTATAATTGATTAAAAACGCCAAATTTCAAATTCATTCATATCGCTATTTAATTGTAAGAAAATACCAATGGATATCTTAATAATTTTGAAAAAAATATTAAACGTTAGTAAAATATAATATATCGATAATTACATAACTCATTTTTTTTTTAATTCTCCATTTGACAAATTCTATTTCAAAAATTTAATTGGGTATTAATGTCCAATAAAGCAGAATTTTTTTTTAATGTGATTATTGATTTTGGTAACGTTTAATAAGTTTTTCAAAAATAAATACATAGTGCGTTTTGGTTGAGATGCGATTTTGTATTGAAAAAAAATAGGAGGTCTCTGCTTATGCACGCTACTGGCTCGCTGTTCATTTTTTACAAATGAACTTTATTACAATATGATAATAAGGAATAGTTAACTCCACTGGGATGATTTGAAAATCCTGTTAAGCTAGATTCTATCAATTTAACGAATTTTTGTTTACAAGTAGTTTAATAATTTGTGTCAATTATAGGTGTCTCTGTAGACCGTGACTCTTGCCCTTAACATAATGTTTCAGTATTAATTATTTTAATGTCAAATTTATCAATCTACTATGCCAGGATCTCTAGCACTGCCAGTTCTTTTGGTTGACACTTTGACACACTGAGCGTTTGTTCTATTCAGTTGGGTCACAAGAGTCTCCAAATAGATAGTTTCATAAATTTATCTATGAACATGGGTCCTAAAGCATGGGTGTCTGTGTTTACTTTTAATACAACCCACCTCATATCTAGTCATTTAATGACTAGCAAGTCATGCATATTGCGATTAACTAACATCATGAAGTCTAAAGAGGATGCATTTCAAAAAAAATATCTCGGTCAGAATAATTTAATATATAGGTAGGTACGTAGTAATTAAACAATTGCATTATAAATATAACATCATTTTTGTACTTTATTTATATCAACACACTGTACAGAGAAAAACCTTAACTATGTTTTTATTTTTTATTTATAACTGTCGGATTTAAGTGCTAATGCAAAAATCTGCTAACTTAATTGAGTGCATACTGTTCCCTCAATGTTTGCATTATCATTTTCACTTTTACACAATCAAGGAAATATAATAATATCTTTGAAACATTTGCTAAATTTTTTTAAATCCCTGTTTGCCTGAATTAAAATAATAACAATAAAAATGAAAACAGCTTCTACTAATATGAAATTCTGGATCAAGACACATCTCTTGTAAAAAACCAATCATCTGCTTAAACTGCAAACTACATTACAGCACTTGCGCAAATTTTGCACGACATGGAAAATACTTAACAATTTAACAATAAAGAAAAATATTATAATAAAAATTTACTTACAAAGCGTGGGCTTAAAGACAATCAACAATATCAACAAAAATGCAACTTTTCAGGAGAGCACAAGCTTTTAATTTTTTTGTAACCTTACAAAGTAGATGTTAATTTTAAACATAATGTCTATATTTTATAATTTATTGCGTACTGTATTTTTATGTAGCTTATGGTGATGCTAAAATTGCTAGGTATTATCACTTCAGTACCGAAACGTCGAAAATAGGATCAAGGAGTGACAGGGTACAAAGTGGACCCTGTCTGGACAAATTCACGTAATATTTGCATTGCATTTATTGGGGGGTATCATTGAAGATTGCAATAAATATCAGCTGGATATTATTGGTATTTAGCGAATGGTTAAAATAAAAAAAAAATTGTACTGTTAAAGTAACCCATAGGAAGCGAAGGTTAATAAGGTAACGTTAAACTTCACTGATGATTTAAGGAGAAACTACAGAATATTAAAATAATGTTTGATTATTGTATAGCCGAGAACAAAAAAAAAACTAATAAAAAAAACGAAAAATACTTTTTTGCAGATAATGTAGTGGAGTAAGCTGATTTGCAGATTAAGCAACTGAAATGGGATAGCAAAAAGCATTGCTTTTGGATCTGTTATTCATTCTAAATGTACCTCATACACAAGAAATTAATTATGAATAGAATTAGTATTTGAAACAACGAAACGGCATTAACATCTTTTGAAGATCATAATATCTAAAAAAACGATTACATATCAAATTAACAATAAACAAATATTTACATATTTCTTATAGAATAGGAGTCTTCAAATGTTTTGGTCCAAGGGCCACACTAGCTATTCATCAAAGCCGAACCGGCCATGAAATAGTACATTGAATAAACAAACTGTATTAACTTTTCTATAAACAAACCATTTTTTTTAAAGAAGTTTTAATGAAATGATGATCACATGATACATACCCAAACTTGCACTGCAGACTGGATTCATAGTGCCTGCGGGCGGTAGTTTAGAAACCACTGTTATAGAGCATGGTCTGATATATGGGTATGTACTTGTTTAACAAGTTCTTTCAGAATCTATTTCCCTCCCTACTTATATCGGCGATATAGCGCCATAAAGGTGCATCAAGTTGAAAAGCTTTGCTTGTGTATGATCTACATTTTATTTAATCATGAAATTTAGACATTTCTTTTTATCTAATAAAATTCGTTTAAGATTTTCGCAACGAATAACTTTGAACGGAATTGAATTATAGCATTTTCAAATTACCAAAAACATCAGACAAAAATTACAGACAACAGAGCGTTTTGAAATGTATCTATTGCATTCATAACTCATAACAGACAATTTTAGACTAACTATACTGACAATAACAGATTTTCATTTTCTGAAACTTTTTTCCATTTCCATGTGCATTTAAATGTTGGGATTTATACGATTTTCTTGGAACCTATCTAATCTGTGAATGAAGAGATAATTGTATAAAAGACAATGAATAATATTAAAAACAATACATAAATAACAATTAAATATCTGGAAGACTTGACATATTTGTGAATTTATGTAAAGAATATCAATTAAATAAAATCAATTGGATAGAAAATAATCATCTACATATTTGAAAAAACAATAGCACTGCACCATCCAGTCAGAGCAGAAGCTTTCTCTAGAGAACTTTGTCAGGCTAATAGAAGTTTTTTTTTTTAAAGTTGATTTTTAGGAAATCGGGAACAATTAATAACAAACAAAAAAGTAATAAATATGACCATGATAGCTACACATGGTACTCTTTAAATATAGCATCTGCCTGTAGTGTGAAACCCTTTTTGTTTATCACATTATTAGCAGTTTTGCAGTGTTTTGGTGACATTTTTTATTCAAACGCAATTAATAATAATATATAACAATGTCAAAATCAGATATGTAAAAAAAAAAAACATAAGTAACATATAATTCAAATTAATGTGGTAGTCTGAGTGGTAACAATCCAGATTACACTCACTCACTTGAAAATCCTTATAGGTGAATTGGCACCCAAAGGGTGGGGAATCTTTTCATGTTGAAAAGCTAAACTCATTTATTTGTAATAAATATAATAGGCTGCATACAAAATATAGTTTTGGTATCACCATGGGATCTTATTAATGTGAAACTTGGTTGTGGATAAGTTGTGAGAGTTTACTAAATCTAGTACGGAATGCGTCTAGTACTGTGGGTAATACACGCCATATGTGAACTTCTCAGTTTGCCACTTGTTAAATAGAATATGTGGAGTATGTTATTATCAAAAAAATATTATTTTGTCGCATCCCGCAAGTTAAGAGACACTGTTGTAAATGATCAAAAACAATGATATAAAAATTTTGAGATAAGTCAAAAGGTTACATTTGAAAACCTACATGGCAGGTTCTCCACCTCTGGTATAAGCAGTCTAAGTATTATGTTTTCAAAACTTCCAAGCCCTACGCACTTCACAAAAGAAGCGTAAACAATAATTGGCAAACAAGCCCTCATCTACCTTGGAAAGTGGGCTTGAACGTCTGAAAATGATTACTATTCAAATACTCCTTGAAAGCTTATATGCTCAACATTGGGAGCAGACAGTGTACAAAAAAAAAACAGTTTTGTAGCACGAACACAACTTAACTTTGAATGTTATCAAAACTAACACGTTAAATCCATATAACTGTCCAGTACAATGACACTATTAGAACTACTCTCATCCATGAGACTATGCCATCCAGGTTTTGAGACACTCGGAGGATGCGGGGTGTCATCAGATGCTTGAGTGGCCGGATGTCAGGTAGTAGTACTGGCATGGTACAATCCAGCGAGGGCTTCCTGGAGCGCTCGCAGACAGGCCAAATGGGATCCGTAGCCTCCAGCTTTTTCTGTGATAGTTTCGAGTCTGTAAAAAATCCACAACCGTGGATTAAATATTTAAAAAAATGAGACAGAATGAAGGAATAGCCAAAATAATATTTTTTTGATTATAAACAATATATACTACAGCGGCTATCGCCGGACAAGTCACATGGGTATCCTTTTCAGTAGCAGTGGCCAAAAGTTCAAATCTACAAACAAACACTTCCATTTCATAATTTTTTACCAATTTCTTTTTCTGTAAATGTTTACATTCCCTTCGATGAGCTAACTACTACCTTTTCCTTGCATCATTGCTCTATCTTTAACCTTTTAAAAAAAAGAGAGTTTGAGCAATAAAATTAAAACTAGTTTCGCATTGGAGGCAAACATAGCACGTATTTTTGGGTGATCTGCAATTTTTAAAATAGCGTAAACGACCCTAAGGAAGAAAAAAATATACATTTTGCTATCATACTAACAGTTGAACCTTTGCCAAGAAAAATATCGAGTCAATACCTTATGACAGATAATGATGTCACCCCCACACTAACACACATGCCGTGTAACTGTTTTATTTGCTGTAATTGAAGTACAGTACGCTTTGTGCATTGTTACCTTAGAAATATTCCTTTGACCGTGGTAGCGCACAGTACATTATTATCTGTTTGTTAATTTACTCTAAAAAATGACTTAAAGTGGAAAAGATTTCACGACAACCAATGCACAGTCTTACTGAACATTTTAGTTCTTGATACGTGAGAAATTTTTTACTGTTTTTAACAATTACACGCTTTAGGTGACGAAAGAAGTATTTAACATTATCTCAAACAATAAAAAAATGTTTTCACTCTCAACATTTAAGAATTTGACTCAAAATTTTACATTTGATTAAACAAGCTAGAAAAAAGATAAATTGAGAAATTATAAAATTATCTATAAAAATTTAGCAAAATGTTTCATAATTTTACCTGACATGGTTCATGTATCCGGAAGGAACAAGATCCCATCTGTTGGGAGGTGGGGGTCCTTCTAATAGAGGAGGGTTTTGAGGCTTGTACACAAACAAGGGGCCTTCAGATATTTGCGGTAACGGCGGAATAGCCCCCCGTCCTCGAGTGAATTGCACACCACTTGAAAATTGGGTTTGCTGCAACACAATAAATAATAAACGTTAACCTGATGTAATTCATTTTTGCTTAACCTTTTAGCTGCCGTAGATAATTACAATTAATTACCTAGCACGCCGGCTATAATTTGCAACTATTAATTTAATTAGTCATTGACGAGATAACTCGTCTCTGGCGTGTTGAGCATGAAAAATTTTACGAGATATCTCGTCTGTGGCAGCCATCGAGTTAAAGAGATGAGCGTTTGATTGTGTGAAACACTTTTTATAAAATGTGACATTTAAAAAATGTAAGGTTTAAAAAAAATTATGGCAATAATAACTAGTTTTAAGTTTCACCTTCTTCTAACCTAGAAGAATAAGGATGCACTGAAATAACCAGCAAGCAACCAGTTCCCAATACAAAATTGCCTGACAATGAAAATCAGTTTTTTCTTCATGGCTCTAATTTTTATTTATGATTATATCTTACAGAACATTTAGACAGCTTCCATTCGCCTTTAATGTATTTTAAATTTGACCATATTAACACCGTGAATATTATTCTTACAAACCTTAACAACTGGCACTACTAATTTAGCTTCTTCCTTGGCTGCGATGGCATTTTGAGCGAATGTGTTGATTATATTTTTAGCATTTTCTTGCGAGAACATTAGCTCATCGATCAATGCTTCTTTTTCTCGCAGTTTCTGTCGTTGGGCTTCCTTTTCTTGTTTAACTAAATCTGCTTTCCTCAATTCTTCTTCTTGTTTTTCAATCTCTAAAATCTCTTCAAGTTCTATTTCTTCCCGACCTGTAAAATAACGTTGATAACAGATTTAGACTTGTTTCTATCACTCCATAGGTAGAATTCAATCGAATATGAAGATTGATTTAGTCTCAGTCGATGGAGAGAGAAGATCAATTAAAATTCAATCTCAAACATGTTTATTTCATTCCTGAAAAATATTTATGGCAATAAAATTTAACAGGTAGAAATCTGCCCAACCAATAATTTGATTTGATCATCTAGCCAATTTCAAAATAATATAAATCACTGTATCCATAGACAAATATTGTGCTAAAACTTTATAGATTTTTATGATTTTGCACAGATCATTATTATAACTATATTTATAAAGTCAACCATTTTAAAAATCAACATAATTATTTTGAGTTTATACGACTGAGACGTAGGGACTTCTATCTAGGTGGGCCACAATGCTTTGCATACTCTTGAAATGAGGTAGCAAAGCAACCGCTGGTAAATATAATGAAGAAATGGTTTTACTTACCAGCTCTGGATTTATTTTTCATTATCACTTCTTTATTGTCTTTTTTATATTGTTCAATTTTCTTATTCGTGAAAACAATTTCAATGTTGTTTGTGAGATTGAATATAATAGTTTCAATATCCTCGAGGTAATCATTATAGTCTTTAAGTGTGGCAAAATCTTCTTCTTTCTTATTGTAGTCTTTCAATACTCTCTTTCTGATGTCCACTTCCTTCTCAACTTTAGGATCCTCGAACAGTTGAACTCGGAAGTTACTCCGTCGGAGTGGCACATTACAATCGGGACAAGATCCAGACCCTACAAAATATATATATATTTCACTTTTAGGGTGTTCACTGTCAATACTTGGTGGAAAGGCATTATTATTACAGATTTGCATTATTATTACAGACTTGTTATTTAAATGTAGTACTAAACTAAACTAAACTAAACTAAAAGTAAATGTAAACTAGACAAACAGAAAATCCTTGAAATCAATAGATTCAAATTTTTACCTGATTCAGATCTTTTGAACGATCAAATAATATTTGCTAGTTCCCCGTTACTTTATCCATTGCATTAGCCCTTGTTAACTATTCTTTTATATAATTAAAATATATATATATATATATATATATATGTATGTATATATATATATTTCTTTGTTAGAATTGATATGGTCTTTGAAAAATTTCTTTTTCAGAATCTTCCTGGCTGTCGATTTTGTTTAAGCATGTACACTCACCTACTACTTGGAAGCGGGGAAAAATATGAAACTATCATTAAGCCTATTCACTCTATTAATGTCATTATTTTCATTGTATCACTTTGTCAAAGAATTCCCAAATTTTAATTATGTTTGTAATTACTTTCAATCCCCATTCTAAATTTATTAATCTGAGATGACTTTTTAATTATATGTTAGATGTGTTAAACATTTTAATTTTGTGCTATTTTAGAATCACTTTTAATGTAATTGGTATTTTCTTTTCAATGCCAATTGTTGTTTATAACTGTTCATTTTTGTATAAATAGTATTGTTAAATTATATTTCTTATCAGTTGACGATGCTCGTAATGAGCGAAACCGGTCCTGACATATTAAATAAAGTGGAATGAAGTACAAAGGAATATTGTGTTTTTACTAATATATATATTTACATAACCGGTCTACAATGGAAAATCTTGTATCTTTAAAGACAGAATATTAGACTAAAACGACAATTCTGAACATACTTTCTGTTACAATAGAACCTCGATTTTCTGGATTAATTGGGCATGAAGATAGTCCGGATAAGGAAAAATCCGGATAATCGAAAAAAATCATAAATGATAGGTGAGGACATGTATATTTAGTATGAATAGTTCTTATTTGTCTAGATTTACATATGGCTTCAGTATTAAATTATTTTTTATTAAGAAATTCAATTATTGATTTTTGCTTAAAGCTGTTCTTTTTGAAGCTCCCATATCGCAAATGCTTTTAAAACATATAAGTTGTCCTAAGTTACACTCTTCTTAGCTTTCAAACCACTTCATGGGGACATCTAATGACTAAAAAGCTTCAGAATGTGTATGACGTGTACCTCTTCCCTTGCAAATCTCTTCTTCATCTTTTCGATCTTTTTCCTCTGAGGCATATATTTCTTTAATTATTTCCACATCATTCAAAATTTTGTTCTATAATTTTTTAAAAGTTGACTCATCTAAAGAATTCCAACTCTTTACTGCCATATAACAACATTAATTTAAATTTATTTTCTTGAAGAAGTTGATAGCTGTTAATTAATTATTTTCGTCTGAGCAATAATCGTCATGGCATGAATCCTGAACGGCGCCGCGCGGCCGTTCAGGAAAGCTGAGGCGAAATGCTCTAAAATATTTCGTATTTCGCATAATTTATCAGTGTTCTTCGTAATAATGTGTGGTTTTAACGCGATTGCCAAGCTCTCAAATAATAATTTTAAATCGTGGAGTGGTTTTTAGCTTAGTTTGTGAAGTTTTTCGCCGTAATAGTCCGTGTGGTGAAGTATGACAAATTTACCCAATAATATTAATGTTTAGATGATTTATATAATAACACATTTTATATCTGCTATTATATATTCGGAAATTTTATGTAAAAAATATAATATGCATATTTTAATAATTCGAGCCTATTGATAATTCCATAAAGGAAGCGATTATATATATTGAATTGTAAATAATAAAATAACCTTTTAAAAACAGCAAATCAACACAACTTTCACAAAGTGCATGTCCACAGACATTCACCATCAATTTCAGTGAAGGGTTTCTGTATTTTGTCGTCTTGCATCTTGGACACGCTTGGTCATCCATACTGACTAAATAAAATTGTAACCAATCTTTAGACGTAAGACATGAAATACAATTCGAATTAAGAAGCTCGCGTTTGTCGGCCTGTTTTTGACAGCTTGCTTTAGTAGTATTGTCTATATATTATCTGTGGTATTGTCTCTGCTTTAGTACTGCTACAAAATGTGAAACCCTACAGCGATGGTAAAAAAAATGTTTATTATATTTATAGATAAGAAACAATGTACGATGCTTTTGTAAAAAAAACTCGATAATTAAGTCGCATTTAAAGTTTTAGTAAGTAATACATAATTCTGTTTTTTCATTCCATAATGTATGTATACATAATAACTAATAATAATATTATTGTAATAGATTGAGAATTTTGCAACAATAGCAACACTATTTCGTAGAGTGCTGTCAAAATATTAGGGGTTTAAGTTTTAACCGCTGAGGAAATTAATACATAATAAAGAAATACATCAAAATGAGACTATTAACCAAATATTTATTTTCAAATCGATGTTACAAAACTTGCAGACATGTTTTAAGCAGCAGTCAATTATATTCAAATCAAAGTATTGATAGTGGATATGTATTTTTAACCTCCAAATCAAATGATTTTAAGCTGGGTAAAAGGTATTTTTCTGAATATTCTCCTGATTCTGATGACAAGAAAAGCCTTCCGCCCCTCATGGATTTTCCGAGAATATCGTGGCCTTCTTTGATTCAAGCTGGCAAGAATTGGATCTTCACTAGTTTTATAATTAGACCCCATTTGGATCCAACCTTTAACATGCCAGATTTTATCGAAGGATCAAAGCAAGCAGTGGAGGTATGTACTTCATATCGTAGGATACAATTCATATTGAATACATTTATACTCATTGAAAAAATATATATATTTACAGTCTCTCTGATTATCCTGTATGTTATACAAAATAACATCCTATTGAACACAACTCTTGCATCAAATAACTAAATCTTTCGAATAATTATTTCATACGATGAACATTTAAATAATTTAGAGAAATTCTCAATATCAAAACCAGATGTTGTGTTTCCATTGTGTATTATTTTGTTTGTATGCTATTGTTGTAGTTATGATTAATGCTTGTATTTATAGATATAAATTTATTTAGTACTTATAACTATAAACCCTGGACTGCGAATTAAGGAGCTCTATTGAGTCTTGGTAAAAACAGAAACTGGTACTATACCTGGAAACACGGCTAAGACAGACTGATGACTTAATTTTAGACTTTTTAACCATTTGATTCTTAGATTTCTTTTGATTTCTGAAAAATCAGTTTTAATTTTTTTTTTTTCTGTTAAGATACTTTATTATGGGTCCATATACTCAGAGGTGTAGGGGCGGTCCTTGAATTTGACGCCCCCAATATTTTCTCTGATTTTATTTTTAAATCACTTCTACTATTTTTTATCTGTAAACTAGAGTTTTTACTACAAGTGGCTTAATGAATAAATATAATTTATGGAAAAATATTGTATTCATCTTTAAAAATACCGCCCTCAAAATGTGCCACCCGGGGGGGGTCTGCCTCTGCCTTTGCTATGCTACTCCATATACTCCACATTGAGAGAGGAAATCGCCTAAAAACAAACAAAAAAACAACTCGCAGTAAAAATATATTGGATGGCAATATTTATGTTTTTATAACTCTCCAGGTTATATCATCAGCCATGGGTGAAAGTGATTTCAAAACATTGGAGAATCTTGTGTCAAAGGAGGCATATGAGGAACTTCATAAATCTGTCTCCAAGATGTCAGTAGCTGAAAGGGAGCAGCTAATAGTTTCCAAAGATGACATTTATTTCAGTTTTCCATTTCAAGTTAGTTTTTCATATGAATAAACAGACACACAAATATAAATTAACCTCATCCATTTGTCAACACTTAGAGTAATCTACAATCTTCTTGAATTTGCGTGTTATTATTGTTGCATAAAACTGAGTCGATTTCAGAACATAAAATAAGAATGGTACAAGTAGCAAGTGAAATCCACATATATACAATTATTTTTTGGAAGGAACAAAAATAATTTCAAATAACATTAAAATTGGTCACTGTTTTTTTTATATTTGTGTTTCTAAATGTTACACATGTTTCACTTCACATAGGTAAAAAAACATTTTTATTTAATTTTAGGTAATGAATGTGTGTTGACAAATTCTATTACATAGCATTTTCTTCCTTAAATAGGTCGGGGTCATGTTCAACGATGACGATAAACGATGGGTTGAAATCACAATGTGCTACCATGCACTCCGAGGATACAAGCATATGAAAGAAAGGGGGGATTCTCCTCCAATGTCATTGGGGTAAGTACCTCAAACAGTCAAATTGTACACTCAAGTTCACCAATATTGGAAGTAATAGCTTCAAGAAAGTTATTTAAAAGTAATGTTAATTATTTCATTTACACATTTAACACTCGAGTACCGAAATGTCGAAAATAGGATCGAGGAGCGACGGGGTACAAAGTTATCCCAGAAAAATTAGTGTAATATTTGCATTGCATTTATTGAGGTATCATTGAAGATTACAATAAATATCAGCGAAATATTATTGGTATTTAGCGAATGGTTAATCAACTTGAATTTGATTTAACAATAGATAATACGCTATAAATTTCAAAATTTCTGCTACTTTGTTTATCAGTGTTTTCATTGACTCAAAATATAAAACAGTATAAGTTAACTATTTAAAATTATTATAATATGTACTTAGATTTAAAATCTATTCATGTTTCGTAGTTTTATACTAAAAATATAAATGTGTCACAGACAGATCAAAACAAAATTTATAATTGAAAATCTTTGCAAATAATCTGTGGACAATATATTTCATAATAATGAATGCTGTACATACTTCCATGCTCTAATTCAAAATATCTTAACACATTCTTTTGTAGTAATAACTTGTAATTCTTTTTTTTCAGATTTGATCCAGAATACCAAAAGAAATTATACATATGCAATTATAGATTTATTAGAGAATATACAAAAGGTGTTGCTGACTCTAGTTGGATTGTTAATGTGGCTAACCATTTTAAAACAAGTGATCTACGCCACATGTAATAAAACCATATAACAGTCTATGGGGGAAAGCATGTGACTCGATATTAAGCAATACCTAAATTTCACTCTTTCTTCTTTGTTCATGTGCCTATTTGGAGGATATGGCCACCGCTCAGTGCATCCAAGACTCATTTAATAATGTTGTGTTAATATATTGTGTACTTCACTGTTGTTATGAATTGCAAAAATAGATTGCAAGCGATTTTCAAAAGACTGACATAAATGATACTATTAATAATTGATTATTTTGTTATTTTCCTGTTTGTATTAATAGGTGTGAATCGTGTTTTGCCTCTTTGAGAAGCATTTTTAGATTAATTCTATCGTAAATTTTTCTATACTCATACAAGTGAAATTATTAAAAATGAGATTATTTTCCTTTACTAAATGCAAGGATTTAAATACATGTATGCACAGTATTAATTACTTGTGTTAATAGTGGTGAGACACGTGTTTTACCTAATAATACAACTAGTGAAATAACAATGTTACCAATTTCTAGTAATCAATCTATTGACAATAACTCTGTTCTTCTGCGTACTTCTGACAGTTTGCTGATGGTTTGAAAACTGTTTGAATTAGAATCGAATTGAAAGCTTTTAGATTATAACTCTAAAACAGTTTGCAAACCGTCAGAAGTACGCAGAATAACAGAGCTATTATTAAAGCTTATCATATTCAGGGCCGGCTCGAGGATATTTCCGAAGACCTTTTATTTATAGCTGTTCTCAGGATTTCCGAATTCAAAATGTTAGTGCGGCGCATTATTTGCACACGTCACGAGCCGGCCCAGTTCATACTCATGTTATTAATTGAGTTTGCGTTCACTTGGAAAGACTCCATTTTAATCAGGTAAAAATAGCTAAGCTTTTTTTTTATCTATCTTCCTAGTCTAAATAAAATACAGGCAACTTTTTGCATGTCAACAACTATCAAAAACTTATGGAAAAAAAAACTTTTTTCCGAGTTTCCACAAATTGCAATAAAAAATTTATGTGATCGACTTGAAGGTCTCTTTCAACTAAATGGAAATCGTAATTCTACGAGGTTGTTGACTGACCATCTGTAGGATATTCTCCGCTGAGCTAGGCAGAAGATAGTTAATTTTATAGACATTAGTGTTGTGGCCATTTGTACTGAAAAGAAAGTGAACATAACCAAAGAAGAAAATTTAAATATAAATTCATTTCACAGAATTCATCAAAATACAAACCACAAAATGTGAGAAAGAATGGTGTTTTTCCAGCATTCATTGTGACAATGTAAATAAAAGGACATCCCATTCCCCTAGACTATTTTACATTGTTAATCAGTTATGAATTGATTTATTACATTGCTATATTTGTACATAAATAATTAAGATTGTTTCAAAGTAGGATGAATGTTTTCTAGATATAAAAAGTTGCCTTGCAAGTCTATCATTGCTTTATTTAGTGTTTTAATTTTTTTAAATAGTTATAATTACACAAGAGATTTTTTTATCGGTACGTATTTCTTCATTTTCTTTGGTTTCTAGATTGTTACCGATAACTGAAAGTTTAACCCTTTCCGGTCCACAAAAAAATAAAAAAATATTCCACCTGGTCCACAATAGATTTACAGTATCACGAGGGAAACTAATATTTGCAATTTTTTTTTTTTACTAGATTTATAGCAACAGTATAATTTTTTCTAAATATCAAAATAATAACCTTATTATTTACATTTTAAAAAAATTCAAGGATGATATATATGTATCAAGTTGCTTTTTTGCGTTTTTTTTTGTAATTTTGGGCATTTTTGCAAGGTTAGAATTATTAGAACAATAGTAAACATCGGTATTAATTTTCAAGTGCACGTGGCAATTGTTACTGTCGGAAAGAAGAATGTAGAACTTAGCGCCCGAGCTGCGTGAGCCGACCCAGCCCCTAAAACGACCCTTTTGTATCCATTGCAGGCATACGGTTTCACATTACAATGTTCATAAAAACCATTTGATTCTTTGCTCAGAATACCGCTGTAATAGATACGAGTGGAAAAAAATTTATATTCAATACATTTGAACTTATTTTAACTCGATACCAATAAAGAAAAAAATGTCGAATGACATTCGACATAGGACCGGAAAGGGTTAATATATTAGCAATTACGTACTTATTTCCCAATTAAATACTTTTTTAAATAACTTAATAATTTATCTTTTTGAAAGGCGATAGTTTATATAAAAATATATCAACATTACCAAACCTGTAAATTGTACATTTGAACTTAAAAAATCATCCATGCATTAAAAAGATCTAAATACGTTAGACCGGGGTTACTCAACAAATGAGATGTCTGCTTGCATTCATCGTAAATTACTTAATAATGACTAAAAACAATATCATACATTATCTTAATTGCACTATTCTATTTTCTGTTTACTCTGCTTAACATCATTTTACATACAGGCGACATCATCTTAATGATAATCACAAAAATATTTATTGAATAAAAAGCAGGGCTTCGAACCGCTATTTTTTTCGTTCCGGCAAAAATAACAGTTTTTGATTCAGCACGAATCCAAAATATCTCCGTGTCTCGTTTTTTGTTTGTTTAGCTCACCGAGGAATTCGAAAATCTTAAAACTCTAGTGATTTACCGATTTGCCAAAAATACTAGCGTGAACCAAAAAAAAAACCTGATATTTTTTTCGGTTCCATTCCGGTTTTTGTTCTGGCAAAAATAATGGTTTTTAACCGTTTTTGGTTTTCGGTTCCGTTCCGGTTCAAAGAAACCCTGATAAAAAGTACCTATGAATTAACAGATACATGTTGAACATAAATATACTTATCCTATTTTGATCATCAATATATGTTGGTTTTTGTGCAGCAAACAAAATTAATTTTCACTGTAAAAATTATTGACATGTTTCATTGTCTATTCTTCCAGTTATTGAGAACCCCTGCATTAAAGGTTCTCCTTTTTGTCTATTTCCATCCAACTATAAGTGAATTACTTTTACCATTTTTTTCCAACAGCAGTAGACTTCCACTAATTTGAGTGTGATAATACCGAAAGATGATTTTGAGGAATATTTGTAGCACATTCTCAAAAAATGAATCTTTATTTTAAATCTTTCAGCAGCCTTGATGTCCAGATAACAAATAAATCAATTAGACTGTATAATTTTTTTCCATCTATCCTGATAAAGAAGTATCTTACTGTATAGTCATCTCAAATTTCAAAGCATAAATCTAATGTTTATTCATAACTGCTCCAAAATTATTTATTACGCATGATTCTTACTGAAGATGTCATTGACATTTTTTTACTAAAAAATTTTTCATCCGACTCCAGTTATCTCTTGTTAGCTAGTGTAAATTTCATGTTCCAAGGCATTCAATGTATACAATTGACTGACCCTAATTGAAAACATTATGTGTAATAAATAATAAAACAAAATAATATAATTTTTAAATTGCAGATTGTTTTTTTTTCAATTTCGCATATTTCTTTCTATAAAAAACTATCTTTGTCAGTTATAATGAATATTATTTATAATCGTTTTAACTTTTTAAATGAAATGAAGAACTGATAAGTGTTATGATTAAATATTATTATAAAATAAAATTCTTTTTCGTATCATTTCTACATTTTAAATGGCCACTTCCATAACTCCCAATCATAGTGACAATAGCATTCGTGATGAACCCTTTTACCCAGTTTAGTCAATTCAAACTGTAAAAAACATTTCCCCTTTTACACTTCCATCTGTTTTGGTGAATTGTTACCTTAAATTGTTTTATTATAAAAAATGTTTTAATGGTTTAAAAATTATTTTTACTTTTAACTGAGAACAAATATTCAAGGCCTTCAGGAACTCCTTACATTTAGTTTTTAGACCTCAAGTTAAACTTTTTCACACCAAATTTAAACGATGTTTTGTTATTCAGTACGACATTCGTTACCCAAAATAATTCAATCAAGGTGAAATAGTCATTACTGGGGGCTCGATTGAACTGATAAAGAAGGTTGCAAGATGCCAGAAACTACCCAATGAGAAACTATGCTTACAATTTTAATGCATGGATTTGAAAATGGACTATGCATAGATGTTAATCAATTTATTTATTATTTTTCATAGATCAAATAGAAAAATAAATGAAGGTATAAAATTTTAAATATATTTTTCTCTTATATTACGGCAACGGTCAATCCATTCTGTTTCAAATTTGAAACTAATTCTCTCAGACTATTCTCAGCAGTTGCGTCACCTGCAAAAAAGAATATGTTTAGTTATGCAAAATTGTACACATGTGCAACTTCACTCATTAACAATATGAATGTACAATTCATCACACAAAATTTACAGTTTCACTGAAGGATAGATTCATGTAATAAATGGGTCGATCCATTTGCCTTGCGATGAATGAACATAGTATTTATGGCACTACATTAGTGACTGCTGTGTGTATGGTCCTGAATTTATCACAATAAGAATATTATATTTATTGACTGTAGAAGGTTGGTAATAGTAGTAAGTAGTTTCATTCATGACAACTTTGGTACAAATAAGAACACTCGCTTTACCTTGAGCCCTGCGAGATAAATAAAAATTCTCTGCAACATTATCCAATTTCTGCGGCTTCTGCATGAGTGCTTGCTCACTCTGTTCATTTGCAAAATCTGAAAACATTTGTGCATAAAATCATCAACTTATACCTGCCAAAGCAACACTATAATATAAAACATGTACAACTGTAATAAAAATAACAAAAGATTTTTAGTACTTTTTCCACTTAAAATTTATTTGATCAGGACCGGTTTCACTCCTATCAGTTGATAATGCTCGTTAGGAGCGAAACCGGTCCTGATTCAAATAAAATCTAAGTGGAAAAAGTACTAAAAATCTTTTATTATTTTTATTATAATGCCATTCCACCAAGTATTGACAGTGAACACCTTAAAATAATGTAAAACTGTAATGAAATTAGCATTTTTTTTTGTAACTGTCGTTAATCTTCTTCCTCTTTGGCCATTTTCACTCCCTGTGTGGAGCATATAGTCACCACGTGGCACCTTCATGTCTCCCGCTAATTGCTTTGCTTCCTCCCATGACGTGCCAGCATCCCTCAGTTCCGGCGAGTGCATCCTATGGGTAGTACCCGACAGTCGTCCAGAAGGGCGGAATCCCACCGGTCAGAAGAGGCAGGCAGAGTTAATGCTTTCTGGAGGCATCTGCAGCATGTGACCCAGCCAGTTTTAACGTCTCTTCATAACCTCTCGTTAATAGTGAATGATTATTTACCTTTGTGAACCATTTCCAATATCTTCACAAAATCTTCATCCTTGGTGAGGTGTTTACTCAGATGGCTAACATATAGGCTGATTCCACTCAAACTCTTATTGCTCTTCATCTGTTGAGTTGTCTGGTTTCCTAAATCATTACTTTCACTATAAGTGTTATTAATTCTACTAGACTCGAATGATCCACTGTAACTAGTAGAGTAATTCAAGGCACAACAATCGTGCTGCGTCTGAGAAGTCGTGGTTCCACTATCACAGTATAATTTCTCATATGAAGGCATGTATGGTGAAGTCGCATAGCCGATTATGAGATTACAGTTATGTTTATACTCTTCTAATGGCGGAATGTTTTCATATATTTCTGGATTTGTTAACCTAGAATTTTTCAATTAAAATATTTTAGTTGCCGAGTGCTGATGCATTGACATAATCAAATGATAAATCAGAGCTCTGAAGTTTAAGAGTTGACATACAAAGCTTCTTTACAAATAAATCGATAATTCTTTATTCAATTTTTTTTACAATTATACTAACCTGTCAGGTGGTTTTCTACACATATCCAAGAGTAAAACAAATAGTTTTGGTTTATTTTCAAAGCCATGTTTTATCACAAAGTTTTCGGACACTCCATTTTGAATAGTGCATTTTTCCGGGCATTCTGTTCCTAACATATATTTTGTGCCACACAATTCAAATCCATGACCAGCAAAATAAAAAATAACTAAAAGAATAATTATAATTTGATACAAATAAACAAAAGTATCACCTGTTTAAATTGAAAGGAAAAAATATCTAATAAATACAACTTTGGCTTAATATTCGACTGAAACACATTCATGTAAGTCTTCGTAAATCAAACTTCAGTTGTTTACTTAAAATTCAAATTGAAAATAATCGCAATAATAATAAGTTAAAACTAACCATATGCGTCTGATGGCAATACAGAACAAATTTGTTCAATTGCAGTTTTGAAAACATCAGTTGTTGTATCTTCCAATATGACTACCAGAAATCCGATTGATTTTAAAATATTTCCCAGTGTATAGCAGTCAGTTATTGGAGTTACCAAATTAGCCCAGTGTTGATAATGCGCATTAGCATGTAAAATCGCAATTTTTAATGTTGCGATGTGGCCATATTCTTTTGTTAACATGTGATCATTGGGAGATATTTCACATCCGTCAAGTAATTGATAAAATTGTTCCACTGTAAATCCTTTGCGATCTAATTCATTAATTACGAATTTTCCGGAATTTAGGTCCCTGTTTGGCCTAAAAGTGAGAGATAACAAAATTCTCATGTAAAAATTTGTTGACAAGATTAATTGCTATTTAGCAAAATATATGGAATGATAAGCTCTGTCACAGCTATGGGGTGCCAATATATAAACATAGAGTTGCTTAATCTGAGAACTATTTGCGGTGTTCAGGGGAAGGGATTGTCAAAGCAATCAAATGTTACTTTATATACTTATATTTATAAAAAGGGAAATGAATGTATTTTATGAGAAATTTCCAAAAAGAACAGTCTTGTTTTAAATTATTATTCATTTACTCAAGTAGGGTTGTTAGATCTCTTGCAAATCAAACTAGAACATCAATGTCAATCGATTTGCCCAAACGATCAGCATGGCTCATTTTTTTTTTCATTAGCTCTTCCAAATCCAAAATCCCAATAATTGACCAATTTGCCCAAATAACCAGCACGACTCGTAAACCGGGACTTTTGGGTGTACAAAAAGGTTTGTTCGGAATACCGAGACACGAGACTCAAAACCGGTAATTGTAACCGAGCCCTTCGTTAACATTTAAGCAGCCCACCGCTGACAAGGGGTTCATCGGCCAAAATCAAATTTGACAATGGGATCGAATGAGCCCTCTCCAGCTCACCCCTGCTCTGTTTGCGTATGGAATATGAATAAGTAATTATAGAGTTTAACCTTAGATTGGCAGCTTTGGCTACCTTTGAAGCCCAATTATCTTTTCGTTTTAACAAATCACTATACACCTTATACGGTAGGTTTTTGAGAAGAGACATTCTAAATAGAATAACTAAATTTTATTTCGTAGCTTTCGTTAAATCTCAAGGAACAAAACAATTGAGGAAAAGTCAAAACAAAATTCAATTGACGTTTCTTTTGAGCAGAGACAGGCGTTTTACAATAAAGCCATCAAAAAATAGTTTTATGAATTATCGGAACCACACATTTTTTTGTGTCTTTCCTTTACTATTTATTTTTTTTTGCTTTTTACGTGAAATTCATGATTTTTTTTCGTATGCAAAAACAATGGACGCAATTGTTATTTACCAACCTTGTTTATTATTGTTTCACGCAAACACATAAATAATTCAGGAAACCAAACACAAATACAAGAAAAAGAAATGTAAGTTTAAATATATCCACAGACACACTGTTATTAGGAAATAAACATTTTAAAAAATAATCTTTTATCATTATGTCGTGGCATTTCGGGGAAGCAATATTACTTGATGTATGGTATATTCTCTCTTAGATGGCATCACCAAAACGAGCTATTTGACATGCACAATGCCATGCAATTGAAATCGAGATTTTGAAATAAATGTTCGTAAATTCAAACGAATCAAACCTGTATCGTGTTCACTTTGAAGCAAGACGAGCCATTGGTGTTCAAAGCACATATCAAAGTTTTGAAAATAGAATACTATTGACACAATGAGTTTCAATTTTGGATCTCCGAAGACAACGGAAGGTCTGACGTTTGGGACGACGTCTCTCGCCACAGGTTAGATTGTGTTTACAAAATATGATGCAAATAAAAAAGGATACCAAATCTAACTAGTTACATATTTCCTGATGCTTATTTGATAACTTATTTATAATATAATCGTCCCAACTTATCAAATCCTTACTTCAACCATTTAAAATTCAGAAGAGTCAATCAATTGTCTGTTGTCTTTCATTTAAACACTGGTAACTGAGCAAAGATAGGCGACTAAAAATCTACGAGACCGAATCTACTTAATATTGTGCTCCAAAGAAACTCGTAGTAAATGAACATGCTATTATTTTGGGTAAATTTGTCATACTACATCGTACGGACTATTGCGGCGAAAAACTTCACAAACTGAGCTAAAAACCACTCCACGATTTAAAATTATTATCTGAGATCATGGGAATCGCGTTAAAACCACAAATTATTACGAAGAACACTGATAAATTAAGCGAAATACGAAACATTTCGGAGGATTTCGCGTCAGCTTTGCAGAACGGCCGATTTCGCTTAATTTATCAGTGTTCTTCGTAATAATTTGTGGTTTTAACGCGATTCCCATGATCTCAGATAATAATTTTAAATCGTGGAGTGGTTTTTAGCTCAGTTTGTGAAGTTTTTCGCCGTAATAGTCCGTGCGATGAAGTCATACTTTATATAATTTATTTATCAGTGTTCTTCTTAATAATGTGTGGTTTTAACGCGATTCCCATGATCTCAGATAATAATTTTAAATCGTGGAGTGGTTTTTAGCTCAGTTTGTGAAGTTTTTCACCGCAATAGTCCGTACGATGTAGTATGACAAATTTACCAAAAGTTAACATAATATGTCAAGCAGAACTTCTTAGAATAAACCTTAGAGCAAATATTAAATATGGTGATAAATTTTCGTAAAAATATTTCGAAATTCAGATTAATTATCGATTTCCTTGATTCCAAATTGGTTATTATGATATTTTCGTATCCGCAATTAACCTTTTAGAGAATTGCATTGTTTTCTGTAGGATTAAGTAAATATTTGGGGAGAAAAAGAATTACATATTGTAAAGCATATTTACCAAACTCGTTTTTAATATATGTAATTCAGATTGATGATTGATGAAGAGACTGGTCGAGATAAAGATGGGCTGACCACAGCCTTGTAATAGACTCATTCCGAGGGTACAATACAGTTGCTGCTACATATTCAGAGCTTCTCAAGGAAGTGAACACACATGTCATCTATAAGAACACAAAATTTTTACTAAAAAAGTTATTGATTTTTCAGTTTATGCTATCATTTTTGATAACGTTTATTTTACCAGACTTGGGATTCCAAAAAATTGTAAAATATAATTATTTTATCATAATAATTGATATTTAATTTACAGCAAAGCCGGGAACATTCTCATTCGGCTCCACACCGACAGTTGCTCCAGCCGGTGGCCTCTGGAGTTCTCCGCCAAATTCCACAGCTCCTGCCGCACAGCCCGCCTCAAACTTTTCATTTGCCCCGGCCGCCACTGCCGCAGCTCCAACATTCGGTTTCAATTCCCCAACACAACCTGCCAATGTCGCTGCTCAACCCGCTACATTAGGATTTGGACAGGCGCAAAGTCCGAGTTTTTCTTTTTCAACAAAACCAGCAGTCCCTGCGTTTGGCCAATCCGGTGGTTCTCTATCATTCGGTCAAACCCCCACTACGAATCCGCCAGCATTCGGTACTACTCCTCAAGCATCGACATTCACTTTTGGAAATAATGCATCTACCCCTATTGTTGCACCTAATCAAAATGCGGCAAATTTAGGACAAATGATACCGAGCGCTGCTCCTGCACTTTCATTCGCGCAGACTGCGGCTACCCCTGCGCCATCACTAGGTTTCGGTTTGCCTCAAGCTTCAAGTGCCGCTTCAACTTTAAATTTTGGAAGTGCACCTAGCTCTGTTCCCGGTGGACTAACATTTGGTCAATCTCCATCTTTGGCTTCTACTACCGGTTTTGGATTAGGACAGACAAAAGCTGCTGTTACTACTGCTGCACCCAGCCTCGGTGGATTCAATTTTGCTGCTAGCGGAGGAGGTGCTATCAACTTCGGAGGCCAAGTGGTATGTATATGTATAAGATGTTTTAATTATTGTCATATTAAATGGTTCATCGCTCACTTCTGTTTTCACATTCATTGAAATAAATAAAAACAATGAATTTTTAATGTCATAAAAATTTGGTTTCAAATACATATGTAGATTTTATAAAAAATTTGGTCCAGTCGTGTACCTAAATAAATGGTCACTCCTCGTCGGCTTTTTATTGATTTCAAAATTACTGTCACACCACTGTTTGAAACTGACAAGTTTCTGCATCCATTGTTACAATTATCACTGTCACTGAATTCCACACTTCCATTATGAAACATAACCTAATCACTGATCTGTCAATATTCAATATCTATATTCAATCGAAAGTGTTGACATGTGCTTCAAAAACCCAAAAATTATGAAAAAGATTGTCAATATTATTTGGATGATAAAAGTGATAGAAAGTTGTCAAAGAATTAAAATTTATATCTTTGTTATTTGAATAGTTTTGTCACTATCTGTGTTCCACCTCGATAACAAACATTTCAAACATTGATTCTAATTCATTAATTATTCTATCTTCTTAAAACAATTTTTGTCTTTTCAGCTCGCATCATCGACAGCCCAACTTCCTTCATCAACACCTGCTGCTGTAATTTCAACTCCTCTTGCACCAGCAATTGCTCCGGCCCCAGCTCCCGTAGCTCTCAACTTCACCTCATCTCTACTTCCGGCCTCAAAACCGGCAGCAGTTTCCGGTTTCAGCATTCCCGGAGTGAATGTCGCTGCGTCTTCTTCACTGAGCGGCACCACTTCACTCATAGGAAGTGCCACTGCAGCACCCACTACTTCGACTCCAGCGTTCACAGGTTTTCAGTTGCCAACTAGTGCCCCACTCCCAGTATCGACGATTCCAGCGAAAACTACTGTTACCGGTGAATGTTATGTTAATATAATGAACATATTTTAATGTGGCCAGGCGGTAATGATTAATTTGAATCTAAATAGACAACAGCATGCAATAATTTTATTATGAATATATGCATTGGTTGGTCTGCCGTTCCTGTAGCTGATTGGACATAGGTGTTCATTCCATTCGAATCCCTATTTGGGCAATATCTAAAATTGATTTTTCATTAGGTTTATGTACTTTAATATGTATTCATTCGACTAGTCCAAATAATAATTGGATTGTATTAATGACCCGCAGGTTTATTACTTGGAACCCAATCAACGCCATCTACAACCAGTACTGTTGCTGCTGCGTCTTCTCTACTCACAGCCATCCAAGCGCCAGCATCGGTTGCTCCTGTAGCAACGAGCGGTATATCGTTATCAGGATTTCAACTGCCCGCTCCGGCCACTGTCATTTCCACAGCAGCTGGCACTGCTGCGACTACATTGCCAACCAGTACAGCGTAAGAAGTCTTCCCTGATTGTTTTGTATTAAGTTTCCAATACTGATTAACTAGTATCGTCAGATATTGCAGCATGACAACGGTCGACTACACTTATCTCATATCACCACGAGCAACTAAAACTTTATTCAGTGACAGATTTTGCAACTTTTCCACCACCTGGAAATATCTTGATTGGACAGATGTAATTAGAGCCTTTGAAGAGTTCATAGACTAGAATTTTATATAAATGGAATATTTAGTTTATATAGTCATAGCGAAAAACTCTAAAATAGGATATTTCTTGTTTCGATCAAATATATTCTTAAGAATAGAAGACATTGCATTGCAATTTCATGTGGAACGACATTGGTTACTATTATTACAAAATAAAAATATGTTGTATTATATACACTACAGTTTATTGCTAAGCCAAAGATACTTTTGAATTTTTTTCACTCAACAATAAAGATCAACTAAAAGAGAAAATTCATCACTAAAACCCACGCCAAAGATTTAAAATATTATATTTATATATTTCCAGGGCGAGTGCAACTCTAGCCCAGCCTGCTCCCGTAATGTCGATAAACTTTGGTCAATTGGAAGAGTCCATCAATAAATGGAGCCTGGAACTTGAAGAGCAAGAGAAGGTTTTCATCAACCAAGCGACACAAGTCAACGCCTGGGACAGACTACTTATTGCTAATGCCGATAAGGTAAATAATACTCATAATCTTACCATACCAAGCATAGGTTATGTTTGGCAATGTGACTTTTTTATTTTTCATGTTTTATTTTATCGACCTAGTCATAGAAGTAATGAGTAACTCGCTGAACCTGAATTAATTTCATAATTCTTCTACAGTTTTTTCAATTATGAACATTTATAAAATGCATGTTTTTTTCCCATTTAGATGTTCTTACCAAAATCTCCGAAATTTGGTGGGTTGTTAGATAGTGCAGGAAAGTGAATTAAGCAGATATAGCGTAGTTAGTTGTTACGATGCTGCCAACATTATTTCAAGACCCGTTTGTCTCAGAATTGTTTGAACATTTGTCATGTCAAGTATCTTCCGATCGACTGCTTTTCTAATCAGCGATTATTTCAGAATAATCATATATTGTACTTCAATCCTGAATTAATACGGTTAACAATATTTACCACACTTTCAGAATTTATATAGTCATAAAATGAAATTTCTCACTGTTTTTAAAAAATCTTTTCAGGTTGTTACGTTAAATGATACCCTGCAAGTTGTTAGAACTGAACAGCAAAGCTTAGAACACGAATTGGACTTCATCATCGGACAGCAGAGAGAATTGGAAGAACTCCTCATACCCCTGGAGAAAGAACTCGGAAATGTTACCATCACCGATCCGGAACGTGAACACACGTAAGATAAATAAATTATCCTCAATTCTTTAAGTCCTAAGTCCAATTTTATTGTGGTGCAGTCTTGACTGTGACATCTCAACAGAAAAAAAATCTTGAAATTATATACTAGATTCACCTGGCTTAGGAGTATGTTCATGAATACGTACTGTCTCTTCCAACCAGATGGATTCAGTCTAGGCAGCAACTTGTGATGACTAAATAATGTTCAAAATAGTGAACAGCTAGAGAAACAAAAAATTACTACTGGCCTTTGATTGCTTTGTATATGTTTATATTTTCAGATATCAATTGGCTGACAACATGGACACGCAGCTGAAACAAATGTCTGAAGATCTGAAGGAGATAATCGAACATCTGAATGAATCAAATCGCAGCGAAGATAATAACGATCCGGTATTATATTTAACCTTGTTTTCTGTTAAGATGAGTTTTGCATAGATACTATAAAGCAGGCTTCAGAAACCTATGACCCATTTGATGATTTCAAGTGACTATAAAATATGATATGAAGATACCCACTGACCCGAATAGTCTTCTTCTTGACCCGCAGCCAAAAAAGGTTGCCGAGGCCTGCTAAAAAGTAATTAGCAATACACAAACCGGTATCTCAGGATTTTGGCTGTTTTTTTCACGATTGTAAAACTGGGTTTGAAAATACCAGTATTTCATATAATTTAAGATTTCGACTGAGGGTGCTTGGTGGAATTTCAATATTAAATTTGAATCATTCAAATTATGTTAGTTCAAGTTCATTCGTGCACTTGAACACTGAAGATGTTAAAAGGCGAAACCCGGGTCGTTAGTGACAAAATATGTGTGAATGTACATAATTTGAGCGATTCAAATTTACCAGTATTTCATTCATACAATACTGTTGTCCACAAGTACGTCTTCGTACAGATAATTTGTTTACATTCTCTGACCGATCTGAGCTTGAAACCGGAGCGGAGTGGATCTTGGCTGTTTCAACATTGTTCAAGTAGTAATTAGTGTAATCACATAATATATATATAGCACAGTCATTTTTGCTGCATTATCAAATGAATTGTAAATTATTTTTGAATTTGGGTAAACTTTATTTTTTAGATTGTTCAAATTGGCCGAATCCTAAATGCTCACGTATCATCAATGCAGTGGATTGACACGTCAACGGCACAAATCTCTACAAAACTCGATCAGCTGTCCACAATGCATAACACACTCCGGAGAGACAACGAGAGATCATTCCATCTCACTTATAATTAGAACTATTTTATTAATCTGTATTACCTTTTTGTTTAATTTAATTGGCCCAGTACCAACTGCCAACATAGCCAATGAAATAATTATTAAAAAAATGTAAATTAGTTTTCACATTTTAATTTTATGTGTCGACAAAAACAGAAATTTATTATTTTTTATCAAACATGTAATATTTCATTTTGGTTGAAAAAAAATATGTATAGATCTAAAATAAAATTATTTCTTTGTATGTATTATACATTATAATCTTTAATTTAAGTATTTTACTGTGTCGCTACATTACAAAAAAACATGCAGCAGTGGTTTGTGAAGCTCACTGTTGATAATGTTGTAAAAAAAGGTAATTAATATAAAACAGGTGTGTAATATGAATTCTATTCTTTCTCGTTCAACCCTTTGATTAGTATTGCCTCGTATGTGCATCTAAATGTTGTGTAGTCTAATATCAATTGCCATTCTCATGTTTTTTTATTAAAATGTCATTATTTCTTCACCTATGGATATTTATAATTTTTTGTACTCACTATTTTTATTATTTATTGCAAATGAACAAAAGAATCGTTAGTAGAGGATCACATGCACACAGATGAGAGCACAATAAGATCTAGGCTCAATTTTGAAGTAATAGCTTCTAGAAAATTATTTAAAAGTAATAATAAATAAGTTTAACTTACACTTTTAACTATGCATTTTATAATTCAAAAGAAAATATTTACTTGAAAAAAAAATTCACTCTGGAAGTGAAACGAGCCAACTAATAAAATGGTAAAACTTTTTCTTGAACTCTTAAGTACAATCACGTCTTTATTTGGTGTTTTGGTGGATTGCATATTTTTATTTTATGAAAATAACACTATTGCACTGTGTATTAACTGAGGTTACTTCCATTTTACGATACTTAAGACGTGTAGAATATTCGCAACGCATCTAACTTATTTTTTTCTAAAATATCACTTGGCTCATTTCACCTTTAATGGGCCCAAATAATCAAAATATAAGAAAAAACCGATTATAGTAAAAATTACTCACCCGATGGGTTAAACACAAGATTAGTGATTGTGTGAGTAAGATAAAAGCATCCAGATATTTTATGGAAATAGAGACATCACCTCCATGCCGATAATATCGTCAAGTGTACAAGGAAATAATTTTTAACACTGGTAAAAAAAAAACACTACTTAAAATCACTAAACAGTTTTATTTCACTTAAGGAAATGAATAGTATAAAAAATCAATATAAGTATACATAAAATTAAATAAAAGTCAACACTCTGTTTAAAAAGATTCACTGGAACACTTATTACAATTAATTCAAACTAGTGATGGAGCAAAGGTAACAACTAAAATCTATAACAAATAGTAATTCACAGAACTAGTTAGTATATCATTTTTTGTTGCTGGTAGTAAATAGTGGTGAATTTATACAAGATTTATCTCTACATATTATATTGTTATCGACGGAATGAAACATTTGAATGTCATGATGCCTCGGTTTTCAATGAACAGGTTTACCATCCGATTGTGAGCCATAGAACAAATAACTTTAGAATGATTAATTTGATCTGTGCTCAGAAACATGAAGAACTGTCTAATATCTATCCGACATATTACAAAATTAGCATCTCTCTGGTCTTCATCTTCATCATCCTCTTTATCAGAATCTGAAATTCATAAGAAAATATTTTATATACTGAAACTTCAAAACGGCTGTAGCAATGGAAAAGATATTATATTTACCAAAGTACTTACTAATTACCACAGAGGGCAACTTACAGATTTGGGTTGTCAAGTAAATCCAGAAAAGCATAAGTAGTTACTGATGGAGAGGGGAGCTCATCAATGTAGTGTTTTCAACCGTCTCTTGCAAGTAAGGAAACTGGTGGCTGATAGTCAACTGCTTTACTATCATTTTTCTAATAAGGTATGACCGTTGCAAACGACCAACCATTCCCACGAGACGGAAAATAATATATTGATAATCTATTTACAGGAATCTGCATTCCGATAAATTAACTACAGATCACAATGCAAGAGTTAGCGTTACCATTTGACAATGGCATCTAAGACTGTTTTTTGTTTTTGATGTAGAGATTAAAATTGTCATTTATTATAACACACTAACCATCGAATCTTTCAACTTGTAAGTTTTTAAATCTGGAAGATATCAACACAAGATCTGTTTGGATTTGCAAAACTAATTTTCCTATCGCATTGGCTTTGATGAGTAACTCCGGGGAAACGTTTCTCATTCTATCAATCGTCAACCGTAACTGCTTCAATGGTGGCATTACAATTGAAATCTGAAACAGCAAAGCAAAGAAAACATTGAATTGATACATTTGTTTTTCTTATATAAGCACGTTACACTTATTTACCAAGTGTTAGTTCAAGTCCATCCGTGCACTTGAACACCTGAAGATGGCGAAACTCAGGTCGTTAAACCATTGAAAAAGAAAAATTGGTAGAATTATCATGTTGGTAATCCCCTAACTGCCCTCAAGATTTGATTAACTTTTTGCTAATTAACAATCACACCCATCGTGAAAACAAGTTAATAATAAAAAAAAGTATAGATGTATATAAGAGTCACTTGGTATTATTTGATCAATTGTGTTTTTTTTTGTACTTACATATTTTTCAATCATTTAAAACGTGTATTATAATATAAGATAAAGGGTGGGGAGTCACATATTTTTTTTTTGTAAGAGGCGTAGTTACATAAAGTTTGGAAACCACTGCTGTAGAATGCTATTTTTTTGTTAAGCAGGGATATGAATCGAGTGTACAAATCTGAAAGGGCAATGTATTCGATGTCTTGGATATATATATGTGTATTATTATATTCACTTACATGATAATTTTGGTGCCTTGGTTCACTATATATCTTCCATGATTTCCTTGGAATGACTGTCACTGGAATGTCATGAGTAACTTGCCGAGTATGCATTAAATTTAAAGAGGGCTAGAAAATTAATAGAATATATAGATTGCAATACATTAAAACAACCGAACACAGAAACAACTTCGAAAAGTGTTGGTTAAATTAAATCTACAGATCAAAAAGATAGTAAACTAAAAACACCATTGATATGCGCATGGAGTCCATTCTCGTGTACATTACTGAATACGAATGCAAGTACTCTTAATGACGTTAATATAACAGAAGTTATTCTATGAGAACTGCATATTTTTCTGTCACTCAACTTCTCTGTTTCAGAGAGCATAGGGATAGAAGAAAAAGGCTAGGAGTTAGCTTATTGCTGTTATACAATGCGTTTTTTAGGATCAGATAGGGAGAAGATTGAGACATCACACATCCATGACTTTGAACACGAGGACATAGGGGGTGAAGACAATGATGCTGACCACTCGGCCACGAGATCAGATAAAAAGTCTTCAAATTAAGTAAATAATATATTTTATGGAAGCAAGAAGTAACAATTATTTACTTTAACTTGACTCAACAATATTTTCTAGTACTCAATTGGATTACTTTTAGATTCCAACTAGAAGACCATAGAATATTATTTGACTAGACACTTCACAGCATGGAATGAGATTCAAAGCTTAATCAAAATATACTATATAAAATAAATCTGTTATATTCGAAACAATGCTTAGTCATTATTTGGAAAGTTTAGGAACATAATTTTAGTTTTTAATATCAGTATTGTGTGATATAAATATTACTTTAGTTTCAATTTATTACATAAAAATATACAAAGATATAAATAGATAATTAAAATGCAAGTAATTTTTTTTTAATGAATACATTAATTTTTACAGAAATTAATTTCGATTAATGTAATATACAGTCAATCCTGTTTTTATGCGGTAGATGCGTTCCACGAAAAATCGCACAAAAAAAGACATGACTTCCATACAAAAAGTGGGGATGCGTTCCATGAATTTTAAAATCCGCATAACTTTGAAACAGCGGTTCAAAATATACCCAAAATCGCATAAAAAAACTTGAGTTCCATAGAAAAAGTGGGGATACGTTACATAAATTTTAAAATCCGCATAACTTTGAAACAGGGAGTTAAAATATACACTAAATAGCAAAGTATAGGAAAATTAGAGGAAAAACACTGCGTAAAAATATTAAAAAATATTCAGTCACTGTATGACAATTGTAAGTGTGGTTCTAAATCACTCTTTTTCGGAAGAAATAGTCTGCGCATCAATTTCATAAAACTATGGTTTTTTTATAACAATAGCTCTGTTCTTCTGCGTACTTCTGACGGTTTGCTGACGGTTTGTAAACTGTTTTTGAATTAGAATCATATTGAAAATTTTTTAGATTCTAATTCGAAAACAGTTTGCAAACCGTCAGAAGTACGCAGAAGAGCAGAGCTAATGAAATTAGTGAGCAGAGTTTATTCAGATTTTCTTTTTCAATAATTAATTGGTTATGCAGTTTATCACACCCATAAATATATTTAAGCTATCGTTGAGACTTGAATTCAGAATTTGAATCATTTAGAATGAATTATTCTAATTTACTGAAAAGTTGGAGACCTTCTTGAATTATTTTCGCAGTGAAGGAACTGGAATTTCTTCTGGTACGTCATCGTTTTCTGGCTTTTGAAAATAGTTAAAGTTAAATGATCGTCACTTATAGCATTATCCGTAAGTAATTCGTCGATATAATTTTCGCTAAAGGTATCAAACCTTTCTCCGCCAAGTTCATGTACTAAAGTAATGAGTTTATGGTTCATTCTCTATTCTATCCAAAAAACAACGATACATGCTCTCAATGTAATATTTAAAAAATTATATATCATAAAACATAATACATTTTTTAAAAATTTGCATTTCTAAAAAGCCACATAACTTCGAAATCGCATAAAAACAGGATTGACTGTATAAAGTATTTCATGTGACAGTCGTTTAATATGTTACAATACATGAAAAAATAGTCAATGCCTCGTTCGGTCGAGCAGTATGAATTGCCGAACAAGCAGCATGTATATAATTTTCAAGAACCAAATGTGGACATTGTGGAATAATATAAATATAATACAGTATTTAAATATTCAGTATTTAAAAAACCCGAAATTATAAGAACTCAAATTATTTTATTAAAATATCTATCATATTAAAAATATTTAAAATTGCTCACCGGAAATTACCAAAAAATAAATATTTCCAATTTTATTGTTTCTTTTAGCAATCAACGATTTACATTTATGTATTTTTTTCATAATTAACTTCACCTCCGATATAACCACTCGTGTGGAATGGAAAGAAAAATATAAAACTACCTGTGAAGTATTTAGAATAGAACTCACCATTTCTATTTCTATTGTTAGGCATGGAGTTTGCTTTTTAGAAAGTTTTATTTTTACACAACTGGCCGATTGCTTCAAAGAGACTAATGATCTTGCAAGGTTTGCTGAAAATTAAAAATAAGTGAAATTTGTAAAAAAATGTCATTTACAAGAATATCACATTGTGATTATCGAAAAAAAGCTTTTTTGAAAAAACTGTGGATTACGCCCTTTTGCCTTTCTAAAGTCGATATATAATCAAAAAATATTTACCTGTTGCTAACCCTAAATATATATCTACATGAGTATCATCGAATCCTTCCATTTGGTATTCAGAGAAAAATGATGCTTGGTCTATTTCGCACCAAACTTTCGGTATATTCTGGCTGCTGTTATCTTCAGAAATAATAAAATGTACTTGTTTTGATGTAAATCTTAGTATACATTCTTTTGATATTTTGGAAATAGCTGTTACCACATCTAAAATAAAAGTACAGTATTATAGTCGTCGCATAAATTTTTATACATTTATCATATTTATCGTGTATCGTTATGGCTTACTGGAAAACTCTCTCATTGGAACTGTATCCGACATAACTGCGCGAAACTTCATTTTGATGTCTGTTCACTTTATTCGGCAACAAAAAGTAGAAGTATCTTAAAATCCAGACATTTTTTGGCTAATCGCGTATAATCTGAAAGCTACAATAGAATAAAACTAGCGCGAATCCGAAAACGTCAAACTAAATGTCAGATGATTGTGTATTATTTTCCCGCCGCTAGTGCTTCGAAAAGTTTCTACGAGATGTCATTATGTGCTTTCATTGCGAAAATGATTCACAAGAGACGAACTGTGGGATTGCTGATGTACGCTATATTATTTATTATGTATATTTTATTTGTATAACATAATAAATATATTTAAGACAGACATAAACAGTCGTTAATAAAATCAATTATAATGTTTTCAATGTGGTAAATAATTAATATGTTCATTTTTTTATTACCTTTAAAGTGGTCAAGTCAATTCATAGTAGAAAATTACTATATTATAATAAACAAAATAGTTTATAAAGCTCGTGATAAGCAAAACCTGTCCTGATTTTAGTATAATAGTGTGAAATTAGTATAACAATTTGATAAAATTTAAAAATTATTTTAACTTCATTTCTTCATTGACGAATTTTTTTTTTTTGAAAAATACAAACCCGAATAAGTATCATAATTTTGCTTTTAAGTTTGATAAAATAAAAGTCTGCAAAAATTGCGATTATGAAAATATAATTTTAAAAAAGTTTTTTTTTTTAATTATTAAATTAATATTAATAGAAGTCATTTAAGAACCAGTTTATCCGTTTCCGTCCACTTCAAGGTTGTGTATATTTCATAATTTGCACTTGACTCAAAATCATCAAAAAACGTTTTTCGTGTATCCTTTAAAATTGTTTGAGTTACGTCCTTTTTTCCTTTCCACAGTCGAAATGGAACTAATTCTTTTGTTGATGATAAGTAATTTTTATAAATTAATTGCATAAAACCACTTTTCATTTTAAAATAAAAATAAAGATTTTAATGATCATTATTTTACTTCATCATTATTTGACTACTCCTATTGAAGTTTTATTTAATTATTTTGTTTTAATATACTGATATCATTTGTTGTCCCTTAGAAATGACTAAGATTTAAAATATATTGTTTTCTGTTTTTTTTTAATTACTTGACTTACTTCAAAAAATACATATCTACATATTGTTAATTATTTCTCAGTAATCAAAGTAGTTTCAGGTAGCTCACTTCTTGTGAAACGCTGTTCTATTTTCTTTTCTAGACGCAAGAGTGAGCTACTGTGAAAATCTAAATAGAACCAAAATAAACGTTTTCCGTCGTATTTTCCATCTCGCTCTATACCGTTAAAAATTTCTGTTTGAATGAATGAAATAGCGCAGTATGCGTTTTCGTGCTGTGCATTTATACCTAAATGAACTAAAAATCACGTATTATTGGTTATTATGATCAGGTTATTAGATTTCAATACAATAATGGTGGTAATAAGTGCCGATTTCGGATAGTAAAAAATATATTTTCAAAGTGATGAACGTTAAAAAAAGGATGGCAAGACGCGATTCAGAGACGTAAGTAATCGATATTATTAACCGTCAAAATATTTTGAAACTAAATTATACATGGCATTGCAATGAACGAGAACATTTTATTCTGCAACACGAATTGAGCGTATAATACGATTTGTCATCTTCATCGAGAAAGATTAGGCATATTATCCAAGTGTCACGTTGCACAATAATACAGTTTATATTAATAATTTCACATCTACATTGCTCTCTTCCGCTGTCACTTGTCATCGACAACCGAAGGCCTCTCCCATTTTAATATGTCAAAATTTGATAATATTTATTCAACAAACTTATTTTAAGTATTTGCTATGAACTAAATACATGAAATGACCTCAAACTACTTGTAAGACGTGCGTTATTTGGACATTCATTAAGAGTTGAGAATTTTATGCCCACTTGAAATAAATTCCGCACAACGGTTTTATACTTGAATAAATCGCTACAAGTACTCAGTGTGAGATCGTTTTGGGGGTATTCCTTGTATAATATCGATACAATCTGAACTAAACAAATCTACTAATTGTCTTATCAGAATACAAAAGAAATTTACTACGCGTTTTAATAAACGCACTTCTGCATACGTAATGTTTTTGAGGTTATTTTCTTATCACTTTTTTTTATTGGAAACCAGTTATTATTTAATTAGTATGTCTTCCTTGCAATATCGATAAAATTACTGTACGTGACTAAATTACTGATTGCAATGTTTTCAAATTTATAATATTAGCGATTGCATAGTATATTTTGTAATATTTTTATAGTAACCAAACTTATTTATTGCAATGAATCTGTTATATGTCCAATAATAAACCTTCTTCGAGGAGGCGGAACATTTTAAAAATAACATTCTATTTTTAGTTTCTCCATTTTAAAATTCCTATGTTTTACTCCCCTCTGATAAAAGAGGACGTTTGAATGCAAATTAGATCGGTGTATATACTTCTTCCGGAAAAGGGGTGCATGCACGTACAAATTGCATATTGTACATAAATACCTATTTGCGATCGATATTGTAGCATCTATGTAAACCTATTAGATACAAAATGTTATTCTTTTACGACTACTTTAAAAATGGCTAAGCAGTTATTGTAAAATATATTTTTAATAATCGGGCATTTTTTATCATTTTATACAGCTTGAAGTTTATCATAATGTCTTCAATCTACCATAATATCAAAACCTTAAATATTTTTTCAAGGCACATTGTCAATCGGGATTTTAGCTTTTTTATTGACTCGTGCAAGGAAATAAACATTTTAAAATGGCGCCGTTAAAAATTATGTAATAAAGTATAGATAAATACAATCATGTATATATACTAATCAAATTCATTGTTATAATACTAGAATATTCTTGATATTAACATTTTTTAAATATTTTCATTGAAATTCAATTTGCATAACATAGGCTGGAAAGTCTAACGATGCATAATAACGTTGAAAATGTCTAGCTTTTTATCAGAACATGAGTTAAATAATGTTTGTTGTCGTGTCTCGTTATGCAAATCTGAATATTGAAATAATTACTGACCTCTTTGATAAGAAAGATGTAATCATGCGATTTTTATAGAAACCTGTGTATCCTAAATATTTTTTAATAATTGGACATCTATTGGTAAAATATACAACTGGTCGTTAACTATGTTATTCTTTTCATAGATGACAGAGTTGACTTAAAATTTTGATCAATTATAGACACTATCAAACTACTTTTCTTAATTAAATTATTTAAAAAATGTATTTAATTTAATTTTCAGAAGATGAAACAAAAAAAAAATAATCCGCCATAACGAATTTATTAAAAATTGCAGCATGTAATATTAAACCAAATTTATTCAATATAATGAATTGTACATATTATTCTGCTAAAGAAATTTCTCATACCTACCTCCTATACGCCGTTCGCTAGTTTAGCATATTATGTCTAAAATGTAATTTTTGGGTTATGTATTGTAAAACTTTTGATTGTTAGTTTCGCATTATTACTGTATCATCATCATCATCTATTGCTTCTGTAGAAGGTTTTTTTCTATCATAACCAAATAGGGTTGGGGGGCGAAAGCCTATGGGTCAGGAGTGACAGGTGTTGCGATAGTAATATTTTATTAGCATTTTTCCTTATCCGCTCCCAATACGGAGTATATAGTCACCAAATGGTACCTCCGAGATAATTTATTCCCCGCCAGTCTCTCCCAGCGCCCGTAGCTCCGCTGAGTATGTTCTATGGATGGTCATCAGTGGCCTTCCACAACGTCGGGATCCATCTGGTTGGTAGATATGACATACAAGGTTCAGACTTTTTTGAGGCATCCGCAGCACATGTCAAAGTCAATTACATCGTCGCTTTTTTTGAGATAATAAAGGGCTGGTTAGTTCGCTCTCTTATCTCTGTATTCCTGACAAAGTCAGACCACTACACCCCTATTATTCGCCGCAGGCATCTGTTTTCAAAACACAATATGTATACGATTACTCTGCGCTTTCGTGAGGTGCCATGACTCGTAACTGTAAAGCAGTACTGTCAAGATGCACGCGTTGACCAGAAAGCACTTGGTTCTAACCAAGTACAATCGTGAGACCCAGACTTTTCATATTGAGTTAAAGGTTTCTCCAGCTTTCCCTAATCGGATCACGATCTCTTTACACATATTACCATCCATCTCCGTGATGTTTAACCATGTTCCTGAAACCGTCGACTCTCTCCATACTTTACCCTGCGCTTGTCAAAGGGTAACGGTAGTCTGTGTCCGGTATTGTTGCAAAGCACATTGGTTGTACTCGCATTGATTTCAAGACCAATGCGATACGAGTTGCTCTGCAGCCTATCCATTGTCTCTTGAATACCTTCGACAGATTGATCAAAGATGACAGCATAGTCTGCATACTCGCATAACTTCAGATTGGAGGGAACAGCAACATCTCGGTCAGGTAGAATTGACTTCCTCAAAATGAAGTCGAAAATTATAAAAAGAAACGGAGCTTAGACACAGCCCTGTCTGACTCCGGTTAAGACCCCAAACCATTCAGTGGTTATATCACCGATTCTTATCCAGCATTCACTGATTCACTGATGATTGATTTTTTCTTGATGTTTCCTTTAGACGTGCATTTTCTCATAAATAACCGGCAATACTAATAGTATTTGTTTGTTCCTTGTACGTGTGAGAAACAATAAAAAAAAAACTATGAAAACTTTTGGCGCTACATATTAATTTGTATTCCAATAAAAATGCTTAGGCTATTTATGAATTATGTTTTCCTTAGTGAATGTGTTATCCGAATTCCATGCATTATATTTTTATGATGTGCTAACTATCTGCCTGAGGTTCATCTAATCGTCTTTGTTCGTGTATAAAATTGCGTAAAGGTGCAAAAAAATATGGTTTTCCTCGATGAATATATGCTAATTTCACTGGAAGTGCAATTGGTGTGGCTATAGATGGCGTAATCGTCGTAAATTTTATGCCATTGAATTCACGCCACTTTTTATTATTGTCCGTAATTATATGAATATCCGATTCCAAATTCGAATTCTGCATAATCATAATTTCTATAGACGATACCATTCAAATTATATATTGCATAACTAATAAATAAATTTATAAACTGCAAGTAACAGCCACTTTTTAAATTTGGTTCGGCAGGTGAGCCCCTTGATAATAAGTTGGAAAAAACAATATTTCCTTCAAAATGGTTATTAAATAAAATTGTGACTGTGTGCAATTTTATCTAACGAATTTATAATTAAGTTACAATTTACACCGACATCAATGTCCTGATCTATCAATACTGTATAACGCCATATTTTCATGTGTACATAAGAGTTTTCGTTTTTACTGTCGGAGTACTATTCTCAACTTGGATTACACCAGGTAATGGTGAAGGTGACGCCTGTCAAATTTTTGAATTTAGCTTGGTTCTGCATGCAGAAATTGTTTTGATCACGTTTAAAGATTGTTGGCTTAAATTTAATTTAGTGTTTTTATTACCTTACAATTTTACACTCGAACATCTTAAATCGTAGAAGTAATCTAAATAAAAAATATATTTATATTTTATGGTTTTATACCGAACACATGTATTTCAGATAGATGAACAGGTAAATCAAGACATATTAATGTAATATTTTTTAATTTGCCATATTTATGTACTTTATATTTTTTTTTATAAATTGCTATTATCGTAATTAAACTCTGGAGCATCATTAGGAAGAGTTGATGTTAGTGCGATGTCTTGGCCTTAAAATATTGATAATAATACAATTATATTATTGTATAACATTCTTTAATAGATAAAAATATGCTTTTCTTAACCGTTGAGTTGTATTAAGTTTCATGGATATTGGTACATATCGATTGTGGAAAGGAAAAAGGACGTAACCCAGTTTTTTCAAAACAGCTTTTTTTTCGATAATTACAATGTATCAAACTTGATACACATTCTGTCAAAAGGATATAAGCTGCAAATGCCGAATTAGTATCTAAATTTAGCTTTTAAGTTTGAAAAAGATGAGCTTGTGAAAATTGAAACCAAGAAAAAAGACTGAAAAAAATGTTTTTTCTAAACAATTTCTTTAATTAATATTAGACTATGTCAATTAAACACCAGTTTTGAAGTCTCCGTGCACTTCAAGGTTGTGTATGTTTCATAATTTGCATATGGCCCAAAATCATCAAAATACTTTTTGCGCCTCCTGTAAAATTTGCTACGTGTGGGTTACGTCCTTTTTACTTTCCACAGTCGATATTTACTATTAACCTTCCTCGTACAAAAAAATTAATGCGTTTTTTCTAAGGCTTGCGATGAAAAATTTCATAAACCGGAACACTCAACAATTAAAAAAATCAATTGATGCGTTTTTCATCAATATTGCCCAGACTTTTGACAATAATAATAAAATACAATTTTATGTAGGTATTTAATAGTTCCATAATATGCACATATAATTTTAATTTGTTTCCCTGCTACTGATAATTTAGTTACATAATAACATTGACATAATATATTACGTAATTTAAAATATATCATAAATTGAAGACAATTACCTGAACGGCACATTTTGGACTGTAGTGAGTTGAGTATGCATCATTGCTGCACACCATATTTGAGTGTAGTCCAGTGGTTTCCAAACTTCATGTTACTATGCTTCCCTTTGAAAAAAAATATCTTCGGGCCTCCCCGTCCTCTACCATATAATAAAAACACATTTTAAAGGGGAAAGATTTTTTAAAACCGTTCACGCCTCCCAGTTTGGAAATCGCTGGTGTAGTCAGAAGTCCTAAATTCTATCCCCGTTGTAGAAAAACGCTGTCCAAAACACCCGGTATTTCTCGGCTCCTGTAAAATCACCAAAATGTTCTCTACTGCAGCGGTCGACAAAGTGTGGTCCGTGGGGAAATTTTGGTGGTCCGCAGAGAAATCTGACATTATTATTTTATGTATTTGGTGCACTTTTAGACGCATATGATGACTTTTAATTCAATAAGTAATATTTAACACAGAAGTCGAGTTAGTGGTCCCACTGGATTACAATTTTCATTTAGTGGTCCGTGAGCCCAAAAAGTTTGCCGACCGCTGCTCTGCAGCGTTGTTCGGGTAACATCTTCAATTTATTATCTAGTAACGAAAATAACAAAAAAAAAACTACATTGGCAAGGATAACTATATCCCCGATATTTGCGGTTGCATGCTCATTGTTGGCTTCCGTGCCGGATCTCACGGGCTCGAGTCCCAGTATAAACAGATTTTTTCGGTCGATTTATCGATTTCTGTTCGAAGGCATGGATTTTTGTCATGTCTAAAATTTCCTCCCCTCCCACCCTTTCCGATCCTTTAATAACTGGACGTAGCGAGAGCGATCAGTTAATCACTAATCCTGTCGTAGCCTTGTCCTTCTTTCCCTAGTTCTACTATCTTTGAAAAAAAAGAGAGGTTGAGCGACTGACTTACAAACAGTTTTCGTAGAAAAAAAGTATTTGAATAATTTAAAGTGGCAATTCAGTTGCTTAACCTCCCTTCGAGTAGGATTTTAGATAGAAGGATAATTTTAAAAAGTACAAGAAGTTAGTTTATCACACTCCGAACGACTCATTTTCAGAATCGGTTGGGTTCAGCGTTGGGCTGCCAATACGCCAACAAGGGGCTCGCTTAATCTCAAAACAATTTTCAGGGGTTCTGGAGAAGAAGTGGTTTTTTTTTATCACTCCTATGCAATTGTATGCAATACTTAAATAATCAATCGATTGTTCCTTAATACACTTACAATATGTAAAAATATGCAATATTACCGTAAACTAATGAATTTAAATGGCTAAAGATGTACTACTGAGTATACCGACGCTGTCATAGATAATATATAAGTCAGAAATTGCAGTTATTACTAATTTTATCTGAGAATATTGTTTCTCTTAATTTAACAAGGGGCTCGCAGGCCTTAATAAAATTTAACAAAGGGATCTAGCGAGCCCTTCCGAGCCCACCCCTGGTTGGGGCTAATGGAAAATAATGAAGACTTTACAGACATTCACGCCTTTAGTTTATATATAGTCAAAATCATGTATTGGAATTTGGAACCATTGACCGCGCGACCAAGTGAAACTGACGCCCAAGACTGTTTACCACACGACTATTGGTCCGGTGACTGTATAATACAGTTCTTATAATAAATATTACACACTTTCTCGCAAATCCACCTGCCAACAAAATGGCTACGAATCGACCTTTGCATAACTTTCGCCTTCATTAATAATTAAAAGTGTTTGCAATTTAATACGTTCATGAACTTCATTGCACGTTCTCTAAGTAAATTCTCACAAATTTATTAATTACTGTCATTATATCCGCTCACCTTTGGCATTTCGTTCACGTATCCCTTTACTCGTTCTTTCCTGTGTTTGTTTTTTTTCGCGCGGCAACCCTTATTACGGCGGGAAATTTGCGCGCCAAATGAGGCAGCCATTACGTTACTAATAATTACACCTGTCCGTGAGAAGTCTACGCGCTGTCAGGTGCGGTCAACATTGGCTTAATTGATAGTTTTGAAATGTGATATTATAATAGCTGTCTATAAATATTTATGATTATACCTGGCTAAACACCAGCAATTTCAAGCACTCTCTGTCGCATTTTCAGCAGGCACATATAAATAGACGATTTTGAATAATAAACAAGAATCATACGATGGAAACTTTTGGTATTGTTCTCAAAAAACCTGCTTGGCAATCGATGGAGGTGATCATTTATTCTGATTGTTCAAATTTACACTATCGTATATTATATATTTTACATCCAAGCTTTTTTTCAACATCATCTGATATTTCGCATATGCTCCACATTCCCTCGTTTTCGTTTATCTAGTGCAGGGTTTCCCAAACTATGTTCCGCGGAACACTGGTGTTCCACAGAACCTGAGTAGGTGTTCCGCGAGTTTGTCAGAAGGATCTCCTAATATTTCAAAACAGGTTATTATTGTTTTACTTCCATTTTATACAACCTATTTATGTAAACCAGGATTTCCTTTCTATGCTACAACGAAGTCAAAGTGCAAGAAACAGACTCGATACCATACCATTTTAAATATAACAAGTGTTTATTAATATATTTATACTATTATGAATTACCCGACATAAAAAATAAGTCAAATGTTCCGTTAAAATTTCCGGGTTTGCAAAGTGTTCCATCCCAGAATAAGTTTGGGAAACCCTGATCTAGTGAATTGCTTTTTAAAACAAAACTCGCTTATTTTTATGTTTCTAACATCGCTTATGAACACTTTTAAGTGTTAACTTTCAATTCTTGTTGGAATGGCATTATGTATATAAAAAAATACACTTTTTGTATAAAATTACATTTTTTTAAATAAAGATCCGGACTGGTTTCGTTTATCACGCATACATCGATACAGGGTTTATTGTCATCAATTGATAATGTAGAATTAGTATAAAGAGTGTTTTATCTTATACTAGCTGACCCGACGAACTTCGTACCGCCTCAGAATCAATAAATGTTGTGTTCATTTATTGTATGAGTTAAATTAAGTTTGAATGAATACTCAAAATGAATTAAGTTCAATAAATGTGCAAAATTAAAAATGAAAAGTATTTTAATTACATTGAAATGATGTTATTCACGTGGCACAGTCGATAGATTTAAAA